>VZSZ01001515.1:514665-549665 GCA_013398815.1 Ibidorhyncha struthersii
CTCACTGGATCAGAGCAATCCTCATTTCCAAGGCTGCTCCTGCTTTTGCAGAATAAAATAAGCCAGAGCGGGTCCACCCATGCAACGGGTGGGCTTTGCATCAGGGCACCCATGTTCCTTGCAGCGGGACAGTCACGTGCCACCTTCCAGCTGCAAAGCAACATTGTGAAAACCACACACACACACAAAACCCAAACCCAAAGCAAAACACACAAAAAAAAGCCCCCCAAACCAGGATTATTGTCACCAGCAGCAGTTAGTCAGTCACCATGTAGGAAAGAAACCCCAGCAACTAGACCTCAGCATGCAATTAACTCATCTATCAAAAAAAAAAAAAACAACCAAAAATTGAAGTGAACTGTTGTTGGGCTCTAAATCAGAAGCCAAGTTAATTATTTTTATGAATATTCATAGGAAACTTGTACAATTTCCAAACTAGGCCTTCAATTACTAATCAGTTAACTAAATAACTGGTATGACTTCTTCTCGGGAAAAAGTGATTTTTAAATGAAACAGACAAGCACATAGAAATATTGTAAAAATTAGAAGACATTGTTGAAAGCTGGATAGTGGAAATCTACCATTTAGACCGTGGATGCAAAGAAGGGGAGAGTGGAGCATTTTGAAGGACGCAATGCTCCCAGGTCCAGGCACCTTGCAGACCAGGCACAGAACTTGCCGCACAGGCAGAAGCAAAAGCTGAATCGGGCTTTGTGTCTGTCCTGTCCGGCAGCCCAGCTAACAGTGCACACAGCAGCGAGAGGTGGGAACGGCTCTTCCCAGACACAGACCTCCCTCACAATATGTTACTCAATTAGGTAGTTATATTTCTCAGGGGCAACTGATCTTGTCTAGTCTCATGAGTCATCCATGGGCTGAAACACAACTGAGAAACTCCGCAATTACATCCTGATCAGGAATAAAACAAGTATTGAGGAAACAGGGGTGCAATTAGACACAAGCCACCACGTTTTCTAGAAAAGCAGATCTTTGAGACATTGTTATTGGGAGCTAAATACAGAGGCAGAGGGTGTTCGGGCAGCCTCTACCACTCCTGCACAACATGGGCTGCCACATAAAAACTCAATACCAATTCATGCACGAGGCTCACTGCATAAAGGCATCTGGCGTGCCCTCCCCCATTTAGTGATAAGGGGTAGAGAAATCACAGGCAGTGGAAATGCTTTCAACCATTAATCAAAAAGTTAAAATGATGCAAACCCATGCTGTGTGTTTCCCAAATGTACAGAACTGAATGCTCTCAATGATGAAACACCAGCTCTTACCAGGGAACAGTGATGTGTTCCTCACTTCACTCCAGTTAGGTGCTGACTTACTTCATTCTTCCATAAATCCCAGCCTGCATGCATGAAGACATCCTGTTCGCTGTCTTTTAAGCTCCTGACTTTTAGAGAGAGGCATCTGTGAGATAGATTACAGACCCACACTTATGAGATGTTAAGATTTCGTTAGAAACTCAGTTCTACTGTGGGCTTTAACTTCCTTCCTTACTCGAAAACAACATTAAAGGCCAATGCCCAATTCCTTCATTCTCTCTATGACTTCCACAGAGACTAAATACGTCAAGATACTTCTGTTAATATAATACATGGCAGATTTACTCATTTGGGCTTAAATCCTCAGAAGGTATTTAGATATCTAATATCTGCTGAAATCAATTACTCCATTGGTAGTGAAGTGCCTAAACACCTCTGAGGATCTAGTCCGTAGTAGGAAGGAATATTCTGCTAAAGAGAGTACGCTAAGAGAGTATCTGTGTGGTCTACATTAGCCCCATGAATTTAAGAGGTCTCCCATGTATTTTGCCAATTTAAATCAGATTGTGATTAGTTTCTGACCCAACCAAGAGATAGATTTGATGAAATAAGACTGGTAAAACTCACTTTAGGACAAAGGTTGATTTGATAATCATAATTGCATTTCTACTATATCTATTTTCTTAAGTGTTAGTAGATTTATTAGACTTTTCCTGTATAACCTATGGCTGATTTGCAGCTTCCTTGGTAATTTCTTAGTAGGCAGTAGCAATTTCTTATATCTTCAGTAATGTCTTGAATGTACATTTTTTATATTAATGATCTCACCAGGAGAAAAAGTGTACCGTGAATGCATGATGGCCATATGGAAAAGACAATGAAGTTTAGTAATTAAAACTGAAAAGGGAAAGAACTATGCAGTAATTAGAACACTGATTAATCAGCTGATAATTTTATCTTGATTAATGCTGCTGATTTTCCTCTTCTTATTGACCTAGGAAAGGTAGGTTTAGACCAATTAAATATAAATTATTCCCTTTTTTCACATTCCAGGCAGATTCCAGTGTTCTAAGTCATACTACGTTTAAGATGTAGCACTGAATTGCTCTTACTAAATTGGGCAGCTCAACAAAAGGTAAAATAAGGTTTATGTTCCAAACAGGCAGATGCTTTTATCTAAGGTAGAATTGGACAGAATTGGTTATTTCACTATTATCTGGGGAATATTAAAATTAGATTAAATTGCAGTGGAAAAAAATAAAAGACTTCGCCTGTTTTAAAGCCATAACAGTAGGAAAACTAAAAGGATTCATTCATTTTATTGGGCCCAAGATATGGATGCATAATGTAGTCCTGAAACTTAAAGAAAAGGTTCTGTATTAATGCTCCGATTTCCCTTCATGCGCGGAACTTTATTATTCATGAGGGAAAAGTGTTGCCAGTACCAACTTCATTCCCGTGTCTGTTCACAGACCATAAACAACAACACCTATTCTTGCTTTCCCATGCACAGTTAAAGGATTAAAGCTACTCATTTTAAGTCCTGCAACAATGGAAAGAATTCTATGTATAGTCTCATTCCATTGCATTCATATGTGAATCAGGGTATTTCTTGGTGGAAGACACCAACACTTCACAATCACAGAACCCACCCTTTTACAACTGCAAAATACAGATGTTAAAGATACTGTCTGTTCTCAGAGATAAATAAGTTCATAAGCAAAATGCAGGTTTCTTATTTCTGGAGATTCAGATGGAACACACTTCTTGATAGATGCGTGCTTTAGCTTGCTGTGGTATGAAAACACTGCAATCCATGGAAAACAAAACCCTGGCTGCTCCTTTATGGATCACCTTCAACCCTACAGTGCTGTGCAATTCCACACATAACAGCTTCTTCAGTTTTGTATACTGAAGTAGACTTTAAGATTAGCAAAAGTGTGGAGAAGTAAATCTACAAACCCACACCCCTCCAGCACATTGCTTCTTGATTGCTTTGCCTTTGCTGGATTTTCAGGTGAGAGCAAAACCACACCTGTATATGATGCCAAAAACGCTGCTGTTTAGCCAACATTTTAGACAGCAAGGGGAAACCCACAGACTCCGAGCTAAGGATTTAAGCTGACAAAAGACTGCTCTTTATCCATCACCTGTACAACTCGTTTCAGTCCTGTATTTACCATATAACAAAAAAACGGGTAGAATTATTTATTGCAAATAAATTATCCAATTGAGTAACACTTCCTTGATTTTCCTGCGCTTTTCATAAAGCCAATCTTTTCCACTATTTGTGTGACACCAATCTAATTCTGCAAGTCAGTTTTCAAGTGTATTTGACCAGTCATAAAAATCACATGGCTCTGTTTTCTCTCTTGGATGGAATTACTCAGCAGGGCATAATGAACTATTAAAAAAATAACAACCATGCAGTATAAAATGTCTTGTTTGAATATAAATAACTTGTTAACAAATGCATGCAGGTGTCCATAAGATAAATATATCTTTCTGAAGCAAAAGTAGCCAAATGAAGATTATGAAGAAACCAAAACAGAACCGGAGACTTTTCACATTCTTAGATCAACTCTGTTCATTAGTGTCCCTTACCATGCCAACAGAAACGGCACTTCTGTCTTCTCTGGCAAGGGAATGAAATAAACAAATCCCAACTCTGGATCAAATCAAGTGAGTGAAAATGGACGGATCAACCGTGGGATAGCAAATAATTCATCACTGCACCACAA
Organism: Ibidorhyncha struthersii; assembly: GCA_013398815.1. Lineage (NCBI taxonomy): Eukaryota > Metazoa > Chordata > Aves > Charadriiformes > Charadriidae > Ibidorhyncha > Ibidorhyncha struthersii. The sequence continues at coordinate 518,684 of VZSZ01001515.1, forward strand.
CTCCAAACCCAAGGTAGGCTGATTATGCAAAAAAAAGTGATTACCATTGTAACTGATTGCTTTTATGTTAGCAATATTCCAAACCCCACTACTTCGCAACTTTTAAGGTATGTTACTAAGGCTTAGTAGGCCAAAAGATTGCCTCCCTCAGTAGTTCAGGTATACTAATAGATAACCACACATGAAAAGAAATCTTGTTCTGCAACTACATGTATTTGCTCTGCAACTAAATAAAACCTTCCATTTCACTTTTCAGAGATCCAGATTTTATAGTCACAAAATTAGGAAACGAGGTATGGCTGGACATAAGCCTGGTATGAATTTCCATAGCTGAACAAATAAAAGAAAAATAAATACGCCATTAATTCCATTTCCCAGATGTCACACTGTCCTAGCTACGCTTTGACTGTTTTGCTCCAGTTATAACCTCTTTGGGGGAAAGGAATGTCCAATGCCAAACATAGTCTGTGCTTATTTAGAAAGAGACTAAGGTTAATGTTTTAAATCAAGGTGCCTAAAGTATAGCTCAAAAAGTTGCATTCAAAATTTTACATGTGTGGTGTAACTTAGAAGTAATAATCATCTGCCAATTCTTGAGCATCTAAGTTCAGCATTTTTAAAATCAGGCCACTCCATCTAAGTAGGGATTTTCCAACTAAATTTTAGGCATCACAGTTTGAAACAGAGCTGGACTTTGTTTAACTAGCTGGAAGCCTGTCTAACTGGGAACATGAAGTTTTTCCAAAACAAAAGGAAGCCAAGAATTTGAGAAAGGGTAACGTAAATAATTTTCAACAGCAGCCATGCAGCTACTGCCTAAAGACAATTTTCTTGAAAAAAAAAAACCTAGATCAAGATATGCAAAGTACTAATTCAGCTAAAAGTAAGGCAGAATATGTGAGAAGCAAACCTCAACATCACCAGTCCTTATAATCCCATTTGCGCATTAACCATACAATAGACTGGAAGAAACAGTAAGCTAAACCCTTCATATATTCTTACTCGTTGGTAGTCTTTCATATGTGACTGAGAGCAGAATATAATTACATATAATTAAGTATACCTAGTACACTAGTTTTTAAGTACAACTATATACTAGTAATAGCACAAATTACTAAAAGTCCATGAGGAAAATGGAAATAGTACAGAGCACAGGCAGACTATTTCTAACAGTTTGAAAAAATACATAGCATTGTGCACAGTGAACTGTTAGTTTTTAGATAGCTATTTCAACAAATATTTTCAGCAAAATTACTATTGTAGAATTTTAATATAAAATGAGATTTGTAAGACCGATTACCAGTGCTGTTTTATAAACCAGCATAATATCACCAACTTCATCTAACAGAAGCAAGTTTCAGGATCACAAATGAAAAGAAAACCAAAACATTCCTGTTTCAAATAGCTTTAGATTCCTCAAAAGCTAATCATATATAAATTGGCAAAGGTATAAAATAATATACCAACTTTAAGAAACAGGGGGATGTAAATTACCAGTGCTTATGTTGTTAATTTTATTAAATAGTTGAGGACTTGCCTGAAATTTTCACACCTTTGTTTTAGAAAAGTCAAGACATTTTATCCAGAGCTTATGCAATGCTCTTGCTTTGGATAACATTCTAATTTACACCAGTAGCAAGCTCTTAGGTAAAGAAGCTACTCGGATGTTCCAGCGCTATCACCGTCAGTAATAATTTTTCTGTGTTAAGGGCAAGAACATAAATTGAAGACAAAGTTTTATCAGTACTACACTGAACTTGATGGTGGGGTACATTGACACACAAGTTAATGGGGCATTCCACTTAAAATTAACAATGACCACAGTAAAACAAAGGGAATGCTACACATTGGAAAGGATGGAGCAAGAAACTCACGGAAGAAAAACTGCAAATGCTAACAAGAAAGATATTTAAAGTTTACAATGAATGCCAATAAATTTTCTATTAACAAGGCTATACAAAAAGTAAACAACCATCTGATTCACCAAGCTTGGAATACAAACAGAAATAGAGCCACAATCACACTGAAATGCAATACAAAATTATTTTTTAAAAATGATTGAATCGTACGGTGTTAAGAATGATGATATTCAATAAAAACTTCATTAACAGTATAATGAAAGAGGTTATTCAAGATCAAGAAAAACATCATATCTGATATGGTAATTAAGATCACAATGTGCCATATATATGACTGAAATTATGAGAGGAAGTTTATGTGTTGAGTCAGAATAAAACATTGCTCCAACCCATGTAAAAGCCAACAAGTGAGGCCAGGCCCTAGGCCTGGCAATTCAGCTGAGCTCCTCTGCAATTTTACCAGACAGGGCAGAGAGACTACTTTTGTTTAGATAAAAAAATGCTTCAAGGCAATGAAAAGTCTGTGTAATCAGCAAAGAAAACACTGAAGTTAATTTCATGAGGTGGTTGATAAACTAAAGAAAGTAAGAACAAGATTATAAGTGGAAGAAACATAACAAATATTCTAAAAAAAGAAAGAGTAATGCCTGGAGAAAAAAAAAAGTACGATACCAGTAATGTATCATAAACGGTATTAATCAGATCCATTTGGTGGCTGTTATTGTATAGAAATTAACAATCCCTAAGTGCAAACCTTCACAGGGAAGCCAAGTCATGAACAGTTACCCAACTCTTTGTAACGTAGCACACAATTTTTTCATCATTTCATCAGTTGTGTAATTCCATACAAAACAATGTTTAGTGTTAGCAGCTCAGATGATAAAACAAAGCACATCTGAACAAAGAATCACCAGAACAGAGGAGTCAGGTCTAGAAAAATTAAAAGGTGATGATTCAATCTGAAGAAGATTCAACACTATAAACAAAATATTCTGTGATCTCAACATCTTGTTACATATTAACTGAGGTATAGACTCACAGATCCCAATCTTGTGCCAAGAATTCAATCTGATACATGATGGATGGATATGGTAAAAAAGCACACATGTTAATGTGGCAGCTACCAGATCTACCTTCTAATGACTGAAAGATTACCAGAGCCAATAGGATTTCCAAAGGGTCTCCAAGACAGTGAACAAACCTCATCAGTAAGGCATGCTCCAAGTCTGGATGAGAATGACAGAGAGGAGACCTCCAAAGACCCAGAACTACAAAACATTTGCTCCCAAATCACAATTGAATGATGAATAGGAGAAGCAGTCCACCTGTGGTCCATTGATAGCTAATCAGTTACATTTGGAGAACACCCAGTTACTTAAACCGTATGAACCTCCAACTCTCAACCAATACTCACTTTCACATGTATAGCAAGATACTGCTTGTTCACGCAAAAAACAGCATTCAGATAATTTTAAAAAAATATCTCCCTCTCGCAGCCAACAGCTAATGAGCTTCCAGTCCCATATCAACTCTTGGGCAGTTTTTCAACTTCAAAAATTACATTTCTGAATAATATAACATTACAGAACATTTCTCCTCCAGAAGAAACAAACTACACCTTACATGTCTCAACAAATACATTTGGCATTTACTTCCTAATGTTTTCGGTAGTTCATAGCTTTGAACAAATGGCACCATTTATGCTTTTCCCCTACTGTCCAAAAAGCTTAAGTTCTTCACTCCCAGCATCATTGATGGCTCTTCTACTGTCCCACCAGATTTATTTTTTTAAACTCTCAGCTCCTGGCTAGCTGAACATACTGTCAATTCTCTACAAAACTCCAACTTCTCTTTCCAGCAATTTTTTTTTCCTCCCAGTCCCAGCAACTCACAAATTCAACACCCGAGCATACTCATATCTCTTCTAAAAGCAGCCATGATTGCCCTTGGTCAAAATTATTCTGTACTTTTCTGCAGCCCCAACAGCACTTTTCACAGTCAGGATTATTCTCCACATTGTTGTCTGCAGTCAAAGTCACTCAAAAATTCCTATGGTCCCAGCAGCACTAAAAATACATAACAGCCTCCTTACAATAATGGCTGTGAATCACAGCATTCCTCAGCTGACATAAGTAGTTAAAATAGTTTAAAAAAAAAGTTAAAATAAAACTTTTTAAAAGTTCAAGTGAAAAATGAAAAAAGGTTGAAAAGGACTCCCCTACCGTCTAACAATATTAAAGTCTGCCTCAAATTTACAAACGTACTCAGCAACATCAAACGCGCCGGCTTCAAACACACGCGGCAGCTTCAAACCTGGCAGCTTCAAATGCGGCAGCTTCAAACACACGCGGCAGCTTCAAACGCGGCAGCTTCAAACACTTTTGTGGCAGCCATCTTGCACACGCTCAAAAGAGCACAACCTTAGAAACCTTAGGCAGGCACCTTATCCACTAGGCTACACAGAGGCTTTGTTACAAAAAAGAATTATTGGAATTTGCAGACGTTAAATTAGCCCGTAGAGGGAGCTCACACCGTCCCATAAATGTACAATAATTGGAACATACTGTAATTTAAAACATTTCTCTATTAAGCTCTCTGTAGAGAGGCTACAGAGGTCAAAGTAGAGCATTCCTTACTTCACACCAACCTCTGTGTGCCCATGAAATTTCATTCAAATTAGACTCCGTTGACCACGTATTTTGTAGCTCCAACAAACAGAAGAAGAGGTGTTTGGCCACGTATTCTCCACAACAAGCACGGCTTCTCATAATCATCATTTGCACCTGATGTCGGAACAAGAAAGTCTATGCCAGAATGCAACAAGAACAAAGATCCGTCAGTCGGAATTGTCATGGCAATGCCCTCAATCTCCCCACACGTTCCTTCTGTTCAGGCAGCAATGGTAGTGCTCTTTTTATAACTTGACTAGAGCTGCTCTGGTGTCTCTCAGGTTTCTGTGCTACATGCAGTGCTTTCAAAGAGTATTATAATAGCTTGCTTGATATTCAAAGGTTGATGATGGAAATTGTTAACTACTGGATGTTCTTTAATGAAGCCACAAGTAAACAATGACCTAAATTCCTCTGGAAATGTGGGACAGAACAACCACTCTACAGAAGAATACATGCAATAAATATGAAGGCAAAAGGAATTTTCTAATTTTGTATCGCAAAAGATACACTGGAAAGAAAGCCATACCCTTGTCTGGAAAGGTTCTGAACACATATATTGATTTACATCATGAAAACTGAAACAGCAGAGCACACTAAGTCTGTAAAAAAGAGGTTACCTTCCCTCAGCCTGAATGTACAATAGAGCAAACTGGTGTGCAAGGAAGTAAGAAAAAATGTTAGCAAAGAGACATTTTATTTGATCTAACATAATTTGGGACATTCTAAGCATTGCACAGATTGAGCAGAATTCGATATTAAGTTGTATTTTCTATACCATAACAACACCAGCAAACATTTCATTCTCATGTTGGCTTTCGAAATACAAGTGACTACTTCTTTTAGAGATTTGGTGCCTCCCATTTTACATCAGTAATTTGTAATGTTCTTTTAATTTTCTTAGAGAAAATATGATTGTTCTGAGATCCACATACTCAACCCATCAAGAACCACGAAGGAAAAGAATATTAGTATGACACATTAGAGCAGGAATAGCCTTTTTGGTTAAAGTTTCCTCTAGCATCCATATAAATCTTGCTAGACTGTGTTACTTCATGAGCATTCAACAAGATCATATGCTTCGTTTTTACCCCCATGTGTCCCATCTACCCCAAAGCCAGAAGTTAACCTTACGCTCTCTAATTAAAGGAAACCAAACCACCCATCTCCACCTCTTTCAGCCCAGTATTATAAGATATTGACATACACGAATACATTTTAATTAATATAAATTCCATCACCTTCAACTTTCAAATCCAAAATTGAAGATCTTGTGTTATACCCTTTCAGTCTCTATAGCCCTTACTCACCCAGTTGCCTCATAGACTCTTCAAGGCTCTGACCCAGCAACACGTATTCTTCACGTTTAAACAGATTAATCCAGCTGAATGTAGTCAATTAAGCATGTGCTTTAGTGGTTTCCTGGAGCAGAGGAAGAGTGAACTCTGTAAATCAGAGCTGCAAAACAGAAATATTTTTTAAAATAGAATATTTAATAAAGCTGTAACAAAAATTTAGAGCTGTATATGACAACAAGGTGTATAAAATGGAGAAAGCTCAGCAGTTAATTCTAACCAGGAAAGCACCAAGTACTTCTCACACACAGATATTTATCTACAGAGTTGGAAACTTTGCAGTGCCTGCAAATCTGGGCTGAAAATCCAGAAAGAACAGGACTTTTAATGCAATCCAAAATGCATTTCCTATGTATAAAGTTAGTATTTCCTACTGTATTTTCAAGCATTCCTGCCCCCACTCCTCTTTGAAATCAGAAGGTGCAGAACTAAGAAAAACAGGTTTTAAAAACAAACTAGGCTTTTTGTTTTTCCTTTTGAAAAACACTAATTAAGGATTTGCTCCAGTGTTAGCTATAGGTCTGGGTGAATAATCACTGCACAACTGGTTAATTCATTGTTAGTGGTCTAGTGCAGTCTCACCACAGGTGCCAGTATAAAGTTTTGGGAGCTGATCCTCTCCTCTTCTCACAGAACATGCATAAAGGGTTATACATTTGATTCCTAGTAAACTCACATAAAGAAAAAATCCATTTAGGCTTGCTGATTAATTTTTTCTCCTCTAGATTTATGTCTATCTATATTTGATTTCTTGCTCAGTAATAGAACCTTGTTCAATTTCTCCTTTGAAGTGGTTATGTAGAACTTGAGTTTAATGTACTAAATGAAAAATATTCCCACCTTTATACCTTTAAGCAGCTATAAGAAGAAATAAAATTATGTAAAATAGAAATTAATAGCTAATACACTTCACAGAGTCCAAAAGAAACCTGAAAAGAGAGCCCAGAGATAAGACTATGAGTCAGTGTCTTTTGTGTAAAAGCTCTGTTTTCCATCACTGCATCCATTACCTCCTGTGATGCAGACTGAATAGAAGAATAATGCCTATGGGGAAAAAGGGACCGGCTATGGTTACGGCTATAGTTTAGGCAAAGAATAACATGTCTGCATCTGCTAGCCTTTTTTGAGTCCTCCCAGACGTGGTGCTTGTATATCCACATAAGTGTCATAAATAGCCAGTTGCTAACTAGAGTTAACTTAGGGGAGAGCATAGGAATGAGGCAGATGTATGGCGTTATTTGCCCAACATCTTCTCCCAGCCTCCAGGAATTTGTTGCACCAGGAACTTTCTGAGGCAAAGGTGATGTCCATGCTTAACAGCCCCCAAGGCTCTTTCCAACTGCTTTGTGAACTTCTGTAAACTTTTAGCATTCACAAAATTACATGCATGTGTGAAAGGTACTCCCAGTACACAGACACTCCAGACAAAATGCAGTCATGTACTATTGCTTACAAAAGAGTAACTTGCTCTGTGTTTCCCTGCAACCACCTATGCCTGACTGGGACAGATTCTGGAAAGTACTTCATAAGTGCCTCCAAGAAATTAGTGTAATTATTTAAGGGTGTCTGATTGGCATAAATTTACAAGAACTGCTGGGAAGACTATTAGCAGAATCATGCCTTCCTGGCTGTCAATCTCTAAAGTCACGAGCTGCATGGTGTCTCTGACCCCTGTCAGATATCACACTGGCCTGGACAAGATAAAGTGAACTTCCTAATAAAAGAAATTTTAAAATCATGCATAACTGTAAATTTGCCACAAAGCTTTTATTAAGCCAGCTACATTTCTTCCTAAAGGCTTGGGAGCTGAGGAGTCAGACAAGCAGCACTAGTCGCAGCTGCACAAAGGATCATTTGGGCTGTAGCACCTGAACCTTGAGAAAGGTTTCTTTTCTGGCTTCTTACTTTTTTCTTTTTTTTTTTTTTTTTTTAATTTTTTTCCTAACACATTAAATATGAAAAGCCAGAGAAACTAAATAATGACTTAACTTGTATACACAGTATGTGCTGCTTATGTTTAGGGACGATCTGTGAATGTATTTCACGCAGCAAACATTCCTCATGTAATAACAATGAGCTGAAGACTGAAATTTGCTTTTTGCCTTAAAAGCAAATAAAAAAAAATCCATTTCAGTTGCAGGGCTAGAAGCCTGGAGGTCAGTTTATTCTAAGTAGGCGTCACTGATGGCGGCAAAGATATTTTAAGAAAGCTTATTTGTGTACAATATCCACAGGCCATCCACCTCAACTATTTATATGAATTCTTCAGTTAGTATATAGCTGGGCTAGCAGAAATGAAAAGTCATATGAGCATTTATCATACACTAAATATTCAATTTTTTTAAAAATAGGAACCAGTGATTTATTTTTTTTTAAATGTATGTGCCATTGTAATCTTTTTTAAGGCAAATTTTTAGATACAGTCTTCATTTTTTCATACATACACACATTCATCTCACTCTAAGGATACATGCAAGAATAAAACAAAAACTTTCCTGTTAAATATCATTACAGTGTAGCAATAATGTTTCTAGAATACAGTTTAAACACCATTTTCAGTGTCTGATTCCACTGTAATCTCATCTCAGATGTTGTATGGAACTTGTAGCATTTTTGTCTTTTCGTGTTTCTGCCTCTTACGTGGTGTTTTGACTCTACTTTGAAGCAATTTTTTCCATCTTCACTTTTATTGGATGGTTGCAGGGTTTTATGTTAGTTTTATTTTTTCCTTTGCACTGCAAAGGCTACATTTTGGAATGAAATGCTTGATACTGGCACCATTTTTACATGCCAGTGTTCCCTGAAATCTACTTGACCAGTTTTGAGGGTTTTGTTGGTTTGTGTGTGTCTTAATATCTCAATTTATAGTGGTCTACACAAATAGCAAACAGGAACCTGCCCACGCCTTCCAATTACGGACTGAGTGCTGACACCTCCTCACAGTTCCTCAGCATGCCTGTAACAGCTCTCCATATTCAAAGGATTACTTGTATTTTAGATGAGTGTAAGTTTGTAGAGGTGGCAAACCAATGGGCATAATTTCACTAGCAATTCTCTATGTTTGCATTTTACAGTACTGCATTTTCCATGCACTTTATTAATACAAGGAGATTTCTCAATGCTAAAAAAGTCACCTATTTCACTGCGTGGCAGCAGGGGAACAAAAAAACAGGTCAAAAAAAACCCCAAACCAACCCAAAACCAAAAAAGGGTTTGACACTGCAGCACCTCCCACAAACATGTCTGCAGATGGAGAGCACAGGAATGCTGGATTGATTCTACCTACCTAGAATGACTGCTAAGTCAAAACAAGAGGGCAGCAGCCTACAGTCTTTAGAGATGTCTAGTTTCTGTATTTATAAAGTGCCTAGGGCTATAAGCCCATAAAAATAATTATTATTCCTTCTTATTCTAATCACTAACCAGTCCACCCGCACACTTGCAGATCACTTTTTCCAATATAACAATATCTGTTATTGTGTTTCTTGACTAAACGTATGTTGCAAGTCAACCTAACATGCTGTTTACAGTACTAGTAAATGTATCTATAGATTAGTAATTGCAGCTGGAGACATCGATCCTATACCAGAAAATCCTGAGCAGAAATCATACTTCACCACCATCTCAACTTGTAGAACAGCAAACCAAAAAAAAACCATATCTGAGCACCTCATTCATAATTATGGAGTTATTCTAAAACAAATAAACTAGTTATTGATAATAGAGAATTCTGCTACTTATATTAAAAACCGTGTAAATCATAGACAACACTGAACAATGAGATGCCAGTACAGCTCATCTCCCTCGTAACAAATTTCTTTTCTGGATCCAAATAGTTTGTATGAGGAAGTAGGTTAAATGTAGAGAGTGTCTGTAACAGGATTAAGTGAAAGAGGAAGGTATGTCACATCTGAGATAGTCTAATAACAGAAAACCTTGGAATATAAATGGCTTGTGCATATAACAAAGATTTTCTAAGAAAATTAGATTGTCATTCTAGAACCAAATGCTGAATTACTGAAAACCAACGACAACCAGGATTACGCAAATTGCCTGACGATTGCAGGTATGAAAGTCACAGAATACTGTGATCACAGGAAGAAAAGGTCTATAAATAAACAAACAGCTTAACAATCACATTTGGCAACTCTTCTGGAATAAAGTTCAGGCTGGCAAAATTCTGGGGCCAGAATCTCCTGTCATTTATTGCTGTTTCCTTTGGTAATAGCACCACTGAAATCAATACAATTACATCAGAGGAAAGATGAATCTGCCTTCTAGTGTTTCATGAAGCTGGAAGACAAAATTAATGGAAAGCCTTAATTTAATATAATTGACATGAATGCTACAGAGTCTGTCCCACACTAGGATCCATTCAGCTTTGGTCTGCTGGCATAATAAATTGTTTTCAGAGTACAAAGTTAGCCACTAAAGGCAGGGAAGTGAGAATATAATTTAATATGAATGACAGAACCAGGAAAAAAATATCTAAGACTTATATTAATAGTATCAGGAACATGTTAATCGTATGATGATGTGTGTAACATTAACTAGATGTTTGGTCTGTCCTACTTATCAGTTTAGAGCATTTGTAACCATAGAAGCTCATTCCAAAATGAGATACTCTGTTTTCTAGTATTACATTTGATGTCATGAGATCTGAATTACAACAGAATCAATTGCTCTTCTTTTTTTCTTTTTTCTTTGGCGGGGGGTGGGAGGGGAGCAGAAATCTGAGTTTGTGGGGTTTTTTGTTTCGGATTTTTGATTTGGGTTTTTTTTTTTGGTGTAAAGCAGATAACTCACACACTTTGCTTATCTGGCAACACCTTTTTAAAAACTAAATCAGACCTTAAGGTCAGGTCTCGCTGAGCATCCTTACTGGAAGGGTGGGTGGCACAATTACCACTGATTGCCTCTTAATGGCACTTCAAAACTACTCAAATATTAAAGGAAAGGTCATACAAAGCCCCAGTGTGCCATCTTTCAGGGCACCAAAACCATAATGGAATTATATATATTAACTCAGTGATATATATCGTTCTTGTTGCTGTTTCTGAGCTGTGGAAACAAACAGGTTTAATGTGCAGTTTAAGCTGTTGAGTGGGATCACGTGGTTGATTGCTATTGGGGGAGAATAGTGACTTCTGCTTATTATATTTTCCACAATTATATCAGGTATAGCTTATGTAAAACCTACATTAAAAGCTTATGTAAAGCTTACGTTTCTATTAGGAAATATTTTTCTTGCAGTACAGTTTTAAGGATTGGAAAGACCTTTATTAATATTATACTTGCCAAAATAAAAATGTCGCACCAGCATTTTCCCCCTCTCTCAGCTCGATTTCCTGCATTTAGCTACTGAAGCCTCTGAAGTAGGACAATCTGCTTTAAATTAGGGTGTTGCATTATTACTGAGCAGGTACAGGCATTCAGATTTTAGCATTTTCCAGAAAAGTTTGTCAGTTCAAAAGTAAAATAGGAAGGAATTTTTCCAGTATGCTTTATGTGATTTAGACAGATTTTAAGGTTTTAGCAAGGTTCTTCAGAGGAGACTAGGAATGGCTGGTACACACACCAAAAGAAAAGTCAGTTGGCAAGTTTTTAGGGATTTTCAAGACAGTTTCTTTTTTTTGCAGTTTCCTGTTTGGAATAATCAGTCATTTTTGATCTCAAACCTTCAAATATTTTGAACAAGTAAGAACTGAATATATTGTTTTTTAAATGAACCATTTACTCAACTTGCACACAGACAGAAGTGGGGGGAAAAATGTAGTGTTTATTATTAGAGGCTAGCATCATTCTCTTGCTTGCAGCAGCAGAGCAAGATTTAAAAATCGGTGCTGATGGGGAGCAGTGACTCAGTGCTGCCAAAATGATGACTGTTACTACAACTACTACAACTTTCCACTACCAAAGGTGTTTAGTCAAACCTGTGTACCACAGACTCCATACGAAAGGAGAGAAACAGTGTTCATGCAGAAACGTAACACAGATGTGCAAAGGATTTTATATGTAAAAATCTGAGTTAGTGCAACAGGTAACTGCAAGACAATATTGTCTTGGACATCTATTTATGTAGTAGTAGTCCAATTAAAAGGCTGTTATAAAGGACAATACAATAAAACTGTTGTAATGCTCTATTTCATACTCAAGACCGCTAACTGAAATGTATCTTCCTTGAGCTAATAGATTTCTTGAATCCAAAACAAACTCCTAAAGCATGTAACAGTAGTGCTGTCTTACATTAATGTTTGAAGGAAATAAACTTCCTGAAATATTAAACCTTCCATGCGTTAAGAATATGGCAGACGGCTGAAAACATCTATGAAACGAAAGTCCCTTTTGCCTTACATTTAACCATGCTTGGCATCCTTAATGATGACTCCATCTTAAAACATATGTGTTAGAGGGAAAGATTCCTTATGAACTAAAACTAGAGGCCTCATTAGTCTTCAGTAAATGAAGAAAGGGGTGAAACACTAATCTACAGACCAGTTCTTTCAGCCTCTGGACCTCAATCCTACCCAAAGGCCTGTGCAAGTGCAGGAGTTGGATATTGCCTCTGCAAATAGCAGCATCATGAGCCACAAACAGCTGTGAGTAAGTGGTTCATGTTAACAAGAATTCCTACATTGTCTGATCATTTTCCTTCTCAGCACGTACAAACAATAAGGAGCTTAATAAGTAAAATATACTGCCCTGATTAGAAAGCAATGTAGATGTTCAGATTTTTCCTCCATGGTTGGGTTTTATATGATAAAAATTCCAAACTGCTATTTAAACAGGCTTTTGTGCTATTTTTCATATGTGCTATTTTTAGAAACATTAAAGGGGTGATAATTTGTCCTGTTACTGCTTTCTGAAAACAGTATGCCAACGACCAAATTCTGGTTTTGCAGAGATACAGTTAGTTAGTTGTTTTTTTTTTTTTAACTGTTACCATCATAAAAAAGATTTAGACAATATCTTTCACTGGATCACTCCTCACCCCAAATTATTTTCTTTTTGTTCAAATAATTTCTTCACTTCCTTTTTCAAACTGTAAGCTTCCATCAAGGAAAAATGTCCACTGGATGCAGTGCATCATCTTTCCCCAATACTGCCCTAAGAAATATGTGCAAAACTACTTTTCGGCCCGTACTTTTACTGTGATTTGGAGTATTCAGCCTGAAATATGAGTTCTTACAGTAACATATTAATAATTATTGAGATTATGTATCTTTAAATCCTAAAAACACATAACATTAACTTAGGCAATTAACTCACATAAGTCTACTTCATCAATACAGTATTGAATTTTGAGCACAGCTTCGAGTTGTGAGAACCTATTCAAGATCAACTTTCATGTAATCAACATACCATGCAGGATTCAGGTCCCAACACAACATCTGGGGTCATTTTGGACTCCCTAGCAGGTCTGGTCTGCCGCAAGTTAGCACTTGTAGGTCACACATAGACCATGTGTTGTACTGTGTGTCATTCCTTGCAGATGTTTCAGGCGCCTTAAATTGGTGTGTTTAGGCACCTGAATCATTCTCACTAGCAAAGCATGAAAGATAAGACAGAGATCCAGCCGCACAGCATCTGATATAGTTGACATGCACAGTACTTGAAGAAGGTAACAATTAACACAACGTAAGTTTAAGGGTTTCTTACACACTCCAATGAACACAGAAGTGGCAGCAAATTTTGAATGCCCATTCATGTTGTGTCCACCTTGAAGCACCAAGAGACCAAGGGTTTTCTAGGAATGCCCTAAAGCTGTGTGAACTCCAGCTTGGCTGGCAAGCACTCTCTGCTAGTGAAGGATGGGGTGTCAGAGGCTGTATACACAGTCAATGCAGCAACCACCTCTGCACAACTCTGAAACACTACATGGAAAAACAGCCTTTCAGATGTTGGCCAATACAGGTCAGCAGCAAGACAGATCTTTACAACGCTGTAAACACAAGTCATTTTGCCATCTTTGTAAGTTTACTGCTATTCTAATGTTTTCGGTTGCACCTGTAGAGGTCACTTCTCATTTGTGTTTTTTCTTCTATGTCTGAAAGGCTTTTTAGTCTGGAATTCTGTCTTCACATGCCAGATTGACAGCAAAGGGTGGTTACATCCATGATTTGTTTCAAGTTTAAATTTAAGAACTATCCTTTACATTAAAAGAAAGAGAGTGGCAGAGAGAAACATACATCTGATAATCAACAACAAATAGCCAGGAATCAAATTAACCTAGAAACAACACTCTTAAAAAAAAAAAATCCCAAATTACATAGATATAATATATATGTTACATATAATGTCATATATCCTGAGGGTGTCACCCCTCAGGGGGGTTGCCTGCCAGGCTCAGACCAACTTTCAGACAGCACGACTGCAGCAGTCCCTGGGAACACCCCCCAGCCCCAGGACTGCAAGAACAGATCCTGCCCCAGTCTCACCTGCAGTAATATATGACTGTATTTTGGTTTTAATAATTTCCATTTGATGCATTTTACTTCTACGAAACACCCCATACTTTTAAGAAAGGTCACTTAGCTCTGTCTGGGAAATTCTCAGTCATCAGGAAGCAGGTGTAAAAGGCCTATGTATTTACATATGTACGCTGAGAAGGGGAGAAAATGGGCTGTATTAGAGAACATCCGAAGAGACAGAAGTAGAGGTGACAGTTTAAGTATTAGAGGCAGAATGACCAGTAATGTCATTAATGTAAGGTATTCTCCAGCTAAAAATCGATTATGCAGTCATTTCTCAGGAAGATCACTTATGAACTCAATTCAGATAATTTTTCATGTCCTACAGGTGGAAGCCATGCTAATAGACGGAAATGAGGATTCTCCCCAATTGATGATATGAATATTAAGGAGAATTAAAAATTCTTTCTTCAGAAGAACTGATTGAAACACCTGATAGGCACCGCTGCAGGGCTGGTTTAGCTGGACCTCACCCGGACTCTCAACCACAGGGTATACTACAACAAAAGATGCTGTATTTGTACAGTCACTCAAACCTAAACACAACATTTTTTTTTATTCAGCATAGCAAAAACTAGATCATGGAGTAAGACTCTCTGAGTATTTACTGTTTGCTGGGCAATGAATTCTGGCTCAATTCTATCCTATTCTGTCTGAATGAAGGCTGACCCTGAAATGACCAAACCAGTAGCCTAAACAGCCATGGAAATAACTTAAGGCATTTTCACCCTCCATTTAGTTTAGATGTTTCTTACTGTTAGAACTGCTATTCCTACAGGATTAATTATAAATAGTTATCTACTGATATCTACAGTAATACATTTAGCTTCTGAGCATGCACCACTGAGTTTTATAATGGGTTGTGTATACACTGCAAATGTTAAACAATATTTTCATTGATAAATGACAGGCAACTTATATTTGCATTTCCTGTGAGATTTAATGATGCGGTGGGATAGTTGTATGGAAACCGGGAATTAATATGAAGACTTAGTGCCAAATCCACCCCCAGGACAGCAGGCACATTGCTCATTAACTTAATAGAATTTGAACCCATTTACTCTATGCTATACCTTGGTTCTTGGGATCAAAAGTCACTTTGTTTCTCCAATACCCTACGTAGAAAAAGAATTGAGTAAAATAAGTATCAAGTCTCTTAATTTCTCCAAAAGCTCCATTTTTCTCCCTGGAAGCAGAAGGTTCTTTCAGCTTCCCAGGTTGCCTCAGAGCCCTCCCCTGCCACCAGCCGGAAAGGTGATGCTCTTCCAGGTGTGAACCTGTAGCAATACAACTGGTCCAGCCTCACCGACTTTTTTCAGACCAATTCAACACCACATCTGCACACACATGGAGCTAATTTCCTCCTCTCCGCTGACTCAGGAGCTGCACTGCACTTCTGGTAGCAAAAGCAAGTGAGTTGATCACACCGATAGAGAAGTTGAAGCAGATTAGGGGAAGCAAAGGAAACCAGTCTAGGGAAATGATCCTGCCCACATCCATCACCCAGAAACACTTTGCAATAATGATGCTTGTAACACTTGCTTCAAGAGTGCTTAAAAGCTTTAGGAAGGCCGCTGTTACCTAGGACATATCTACTCAAGAGTTAGCTGAAACTTAAAGCTGGGGATGGTAGCAGGAATAGAAATTTTTCATGAAAGCTTCAGTTTATTATTTGTAGAATGTTAAAAACTAGACAGAGAGGAACTGGAAAAAATCATTTGCATTTTATTTGCTGAACAGTTTTATTTTCAAAACTAAACTAAGGTATTCTTCTCTCTTTAATACCAAGTCCCTCAAAGATTACTGAAAAAACCCCAAACCTTCCCATGTTTACAAGCTACAATATATTTCTAAATGATACCATATATTCCTCAGTCTCCTAATTTTTCATGGTAACCTACAATTTGATTTTCAAAGTTCAAGGTAAAGGAATTAAGTGGCCACGCTTCCAACCACATGAAAGCTTCAAACTTGTTTTGGGATTCTCCCCTTTCTTCCTGTGAGCCTTGTCCATGGCACAATCTGCTGAATTCATTTTACATTGATATTTTAGTGCTGCTTCTTCTCATAGAATTTTAATGTGTTTAATCCGACAAATTCGAACCTAAAATATACACAGACCCATTTTTCTGACCTGTTTTGAAATCTTAGAGCCCCTGCCTTACATACTCTCCCTGAAATCCATACAATTACACCTGATAAATATTCTCCTCGTGTAAATTAGAAGGAAATATCTCTTGAGTTGAATAGCTCCAATCCTCTGTAAGTGGACATACAGTGGGAAGCAGTGTCACGGAAAATAAAGAGTTAAAAAAAGCTTTCTAAAAGAAGAAATTTGTGTATGTTTGACGGAGCACTAGCACTGACCGAAAATAAAAATTATTCCTGAAAAATTGGTATCTTCACATTCATGATAAATAATAAAAGGAGTTTTCATGTTGGTGCCAATGGGAACAAAACTGTACAGGAGAGCCCAAACGCTCACATCTAACCTAAGCTAGGACATTCTCGGTGGCCCAGATCTGTGGCTGATTAACGTGCTAGGAACATG
Organism: Ibidorhyncha struthersii; assembly: GCA_013398815.1. NCBI lineage: Eukaryota > Metazoa > Chordata > Aves > Charadriiformes > Charadriidae > Ibidorhyncha > Ibidorhyncha struthersii. Next base: position 535,589 of record VZSZ01001515.1, read on the forward strand.
AAGGAGCCACTGCATACCCGTTTGGACTAAACCTTATCAAATACATATTGCTTTAACATTTCTTGCATCAATGTAGCATTTGTAGACATTTATTAAGGAAAACAGACTCCTTTAACAGAGACTTACAAATGAAATTTAGAAATTATTTTTAACAACACTCTCATCATCAAAAGCAATTTTTGTATGTGATATTACTAACCCAGCACCACATACCACACGCGACCTCCACCCCACACAGCATTCCCACTGGTATCAGCAAACTGAGAGCACTCTCTACTGTCTGGTCATTACCTGACTTGTCTCATTATGTAGTGTGTAAATGAGCTGAAATCAAAACCTTATTTAAGCTGCGAGAGTGAAACTGTGTGCAACCCCAAATTTCATGGTTAACTGTGTGTAACTTAAGCAGTACTTTGGTGCTATCTGGAAGCTAACGTATGTTTATGCTGAGAAAATTGACAAAGAAAAAAAAGCATCTTCAAGAGCACTTGTACAGCAATTCTGATCTCAAGATGAAATTCACACCTGTGCAACAAACCAGTACAGCCTCAAACCCCATGCAACGTGGAACTTAAATGGAAATTAATGGTGTCAAAATCTTTGCAGTATCTCTACATTGGACAAGTTTCACCACTTTCTCTCCAATCCCATTCATGTGGACTTAGTTAAAGAAAAAATTGATTTTACTTTAGTTAAAAGAAAGATATTTTACATTTTGTTCCACTTTGGCTCTGCAATCCAGTTCATGAGAAAGTTAGCTTACATTTCACACCCTACATCTGTAACTTGTCAATTAGATGCAATTTGTTTTTTTCACAAATTATATTTCAGCATGTAAACATATTCAAATGTTGAATTTCTTTATCTAGTCAAAATCCCTGCCTGATACCACTACTTCAGCCATCTTAGTGTGAAGCAGATGCAGGAGTTTGAACTAACCTTTCCACAAAAGCAGACATTCAAGCATCTAACTTCACTGGAGCAGTTTTGGGTGGTCTGTGCTAACTGCTCCTGGGGAGGCTGTTTGAACTGGACACTCAGGTTTTCAAGAAGAAGGTTTGTCATTCGGGTTCCTTTCTCAGCATATGAACATCCCTGCTCAAAACAAATAAATATTGAAGTGAAACTTTTAAGTAAGCCAAAATGAAGATTAAACACCGCTAGTAGTGTGATGCTGAGAAGAAAAATTACCATTATTTCTTTTTTATTAACAGAAGTGTTGTCTTGTGGATAAGGCCCAGGGCCTGAAGGAATTTAGATTCATTCCCTGTGCTGTCACAGACCTTAGTTGTGACCTCTGGCAAGTCATTAAATTGCCTTGTCCTCAATTTCCCCCCTTTGAAACAGGGACAGATGCAGCTCCATCTGTACTGAGGGATGTGCAGCCATGTGGCCACAACTACTTCATGCAACGTGGCAATGTAAGTCAGTGCAGGTACTATGGAGGAGGTGTAATTCCATTTTAGGACCCTTTCCCCTCCAGTAGAAGAGTTCCCCCATGAAATGGAGATCCTCATGTGTCTTTTATCCAAACCTTTGTCCAGCTTGCCAATTTACTGTTTCAGACCAAGAGTTTATCCACAGTTTGCGTGTACAGGCACCCCACCACATCCAGTAACAATAAACACAATTTTGATAAACACATCTCTCACCTTTTCATTCACTGAAATGGCACCTGTCCTAGCCAAAAGGAGGCCCTGGCATGCTGTTACTCAGTACCAACGCCTGCTTCCTGATACAGGAGATTAAATTAAGGTGGGTATGGCCCCGGGGCTGCAGAAGCCAATCTCTTTTTCCTACTAACCAGCTACTTATGGAGGCAAAAGGCTCTGGTGCACACCACACTTTGGCTCTTAAATGAGCTGCCATTTCCACGGAAGGCCACCAATTCTGAATGACAATGGACAAATAGTGACCTTGTGTATGCATCTTCTTCCAAATACAGAATGGCCTTAACAAAGCCTGTATAAGAACAGGTTATTGTTTCACTTAAGTGTGTTTGTTTAGACCTGTGGACCCATAAGAATGGCTGCAGAGGGAAAATATGCAAGATAAATTGTTCTGTGTCAGTAAGACACATTGTGTGTGCAATCACAAAGGAGGAGAGAAAGAAGAGTTGAAAACTGACCTTCCTTAGCTTGAAACTGCCTGTAGGAGTCCCAGGACAGGTTGTTCTGACATTCTTTTAACATCGTTTCATCAGCACAGCCAAAACTAATCACAAGAATATTACCCGATGACAGGTGCATTTATTCTGTCAATTAAATCAGATGGTTAAATCGAAATGTGCCCCAAATCTCTCTTGTTTGCATTATCCATATTGGCATTTCTTGGCTGTGGTTCATTGCTGGCTGGAAGTCATCCAGCCCCTGCAGAGTCACTTTGCAATACGGTGCCAGCAAGTTTCCATACTCTGCAGCAGCGGTTACACTGAGACCAGAGTGATCCTACAGGACTGACCTGAAATGTTACATTGTTTCATTAAGATTTATTTAAGGAGGGGAAAAAAAGAAAAGAGAAAAAAAGAAAAAAAAAGAAATCCCTCTCAGTGAAGGAGGCTTAGATCAATGTTTTTGAAATGGAAAAGGATATATCACTGCACACCTAACCACTAGTGACATACATGCATTAAAACAGAGAACAGAATAGAGACTTTTCACATTACCAAACAACTACTATGTAAGAATACAAAGTAAAGTCTGACATTCTTTAAAACGTATTTTCTGTGGGGCAAAAAAAAAGGTGTTGCTCTGAATCTATCAGGAAGGTGAGAAAAGCAATGGACGTTAAGGTATAACTGCAACAGAAATCAACAAGAACCAAAGCACCATCTCCTATTATGTAATTACCCAAGGGTCTCCAAGTAGAGGGTAAGTTTACATAAAATATTTGCTGCAATGACAATTGCAGTGGAGCAAGCTAAGGATGTGGCCAAGTTTTTCATTTTGGTTTTGTGGTGTACTTGCCAGTGCATTTCAGCTGAGATTTCTCTTCCCTGCAGTAGTAGTGACTTTGCATTACCTAAAAATTAGACCTTTTTTTTTTCCAGTATTATATTTGTATGTTAATAATTTGTTGAGTGTTCAACTCACCCCTCGAATAAAGAAGTCATACTCCCTTTTGTCACCAAGGAGAAATACACCACAGCAACATGCTCAATCCCAAGGCAACGTTATTTTGGCAGAACAGGTAGACACAGTCTGCAGTTTCAGCTCTGCAGGAAACACCTACCAACTCACAGAATCACAGAATGATAGCGGTTGGAAGGGACCTCTGGAGATCATCTAGTCCAACCCCCCTGCCAGAGCAGGGTCACCTACAGCAGGTTGCACAGGATGGCATCCAGGCGGGTTTTGAATGTCTCCAGAGTGGGAGACTCCACCACCTCTCTGGGCAGCCTGTTCCAGTGCTCTGCCACTCTCAAAGTAAATAAATTCCTCCACATGTTTAGATGGAATGTTCTATGTTCAAGTTTGTGCCCATTACCTCCTGTCCTGTTACTGGCTACAACTGAAAAAAGACTGTTCCCATCTACCTGGCACCCTCCCTTTAAGTATTTATAAGTGTTGATAAGATCCCCCCTCAGTCTTGTCTTCTCCAGGCAAAAAAGACCCAAGTCCCTCAGCCTTTCCTCACAAGAAAGATGCTCCAGTCCCCTAATCATCTTTGTAGCCCTTTGCTGGACCCTCTCCACCAGTTCCCTGTCCTTCTTGAAACAGGGAGCCGAGAACTAGACGCAGTACTCCAGATGTGGCCTCACCAGGGCAGAGTAGAGGGGCAGGATGACCTCCCTCAACCTGCTTGCCTGATCTCTTTCCCAGCCTCCAGCACCATCCTTTGCCACTGCAACCTTCCCAATTTGGAAGAATGTCCCCCTGCCAGCTCTTCTGTAGAAGATAATGCAGAACACATTGCTGAGTGCAGTCCTGTATAAAATATGGGTCAACCCTCAGAGCTATAGTCAATATAAATGAAAGGATAAATACATGCAAACATTGTTTTTTTACATATTCTCTTAACTTTTGCTTGATAGCCTGAAGCAATTCCCTACAGTCTGATTTTGCAAATATTCAGGTACTTGTCCATGGGTAAAACTACTAGCAAGACAGGTTTCTCTTTCCATGTAGTCAGGTAAATATCTTCTACTGCTAGTTTTTTAAAGCTTGTTAACTTTCTTAAACTGATAAATAACAGGCTTAATCTGGCAATCAAGAACATCTGTACAACTCACTGGAAAGCTGATGTGAGTTTTGAATAGCACAGAACATAGTCCTATAAAACATCCGTTAAAAGTACATGCATATTTTTTCTTTCAGTGTATGGTGTCTATCTAGGCAGTAATGACTACTGGACAACATGCTAGTCTGCAATTTTTCAATGCATTACATTTCTAAACCATTCACAAGGACTTAGCCGCTCATTTCCCACTGGCTCTAGAGGGGCTGGTGTGGCTAAGTGCATAAAAACATTTTGAAAGTTAAGGAATGCAATTTACCCTTAATGTGAAGTTCAGCAGTTCAGTGTTAGGCTTTGGGACTACAAAACAGGAAACCAAAAATTTATTGTTTAACTGTCTTGTTTATCCAAAAGGCCAATCACGTAATGCTGTACTTTCATGCACATGCAGCTCCTGAACCCCAGATTTGGCTGCCTATGTTTAATGCCATTTCTGATATGCTGTGGCTCTGTAAACTTGTATCAGACTGCTGTAAAAAGAGCTGTGTGAGGAAGAGCTGTGAGAAGACTTACCAGGGCCTCCTCCTCTTTGCTATATTTATAGGAGCTGCATTTGTGGTCAGGAAGTCCGGATCTTGTCCTCCATCCTCACCTCAGCTATGACACAGATGTGACTGTGCCAGGCCATGTACCCTGAGGATCCTGAACTAATGTGCCTTCCTGGCTTGACCTCAGACTGACAACTTTGCTGTGGATTTGTCTGGTGATCTGTTCTTAGCCCTGCTTACAATCACCGGATGTCACCTTTTGCCATCACCAGACCGGACCTGACCTTGGCTTGCTCTGGGACTGTGCTCTTTATCCGTGTGACCACTGCCCCCACTAGTCTTGCTGTCACCCCCAGTTCCTGGCTTGCCTGGAGCAGCCCACCATTGCTGCTCCCTGGCACAGAATAAACACAGTATGCATTTCTGTCTTGAAAAGAAAAAACATTAAAGTGAAGTCACCTATGTTCCAAAGGTACTGGAGCACCACAGAGTGTCATTCACAGCAGCATGTGCCTCCAAACATGATGAAGTGATGACGGCATATGGAAGCAAGAAGTCTTATGTCAGATCCACAAAGCATAACTCTCACATCCCAATGTGTTTTACTGCGGTGGTCCTAAAACAAAGTAAAAATGCATAATTAACCATTTCTATCAATTTCCCATTATTCACTTTTTATGAGAAACATCATAACAAGGCACTACTTATAGTATAATATTCAATACCTAAAATTAGTTCATGACCCATTTTCTGATTGATGTGGTTTCACATTGCAAGCAAGTTATAAGCTAATAAAGATCATAAATCTAGTAATTATTATTTAAAGACAAGGATTAAAGAAAACTAGGTTCTGATTGTTTCATCCCATGGCCAAAGTCAATTCTTATACCGATCCTAAAACATGAAACAAACGTTTCACAAAAGCATGAATTCGTAAGACTTTGGCTCTAAAGTGGCAAGCACATGTTGGTTTTAAGGAAGAGAAAGCTATGTAGAACAACAGGGCTCTATATTAAGGGTGACAATGCTTATCTTCTCAGTCATGTTCCCAAAGCCTTTTCTTTCTGCTCTGGTTTGTTTTGACACTACTTCCTAATTAATCTATCTTTAAGAAAGCCAGTAATATTCTGCTAAGTAAATTACCTTTATTTCCCTAGCTGTGTGCTTTCATCAACAGTGTTGGTGGGGAATTCTGTGAACGGTGTTGTATATTTACAACAGGAGAATTTAAAAAAAGAATTTTGTATGTGCACATGTAGGTCCTAGGATCAACACAAGAGAGAGCTTTAGCCATCCGAAACATGAGAATGTTCACAATTTTTTTTAACATAACTATCTAAGTTGAAAGACTATTTGTGGCCCGCAATGTAGCTGGTTGGAATTGTGTGCGTGAATAATGCACTCTTACAATTAATCAGCCCCAGTAATTTTAAAGCTTAATCAATGGGCTTATTAAAAAAAAAAAAAAAAAGTTTAAAAGTTGCCTTTTCTTGTAGCTCCTAAAAGTGTAGAGAAAATATTAATGGGTCATTCAATCTTAAAACGCACATATTTTTACCATTTTAACCAGTTCCACTGTTCAGATACATCCTTACTTTATATATCTCTATATATTTCAGAGAGTTATCCCAAAATAAGGGAATATTCAAGACCCTCCCAACAGCTGATGGGTAAATTTCATTTATTTTAATGTCACACTTATAGAATATAAAACACATTTGGGAAACTGTGGGGGTTTTAAAAGCCAAAGTACTAGATTTTGCTGCTGAGAGACCTTAACAAAGAGTTGGTGTAAAAGTGCTATTCTCATGCAAGGCCATGCAGAGGAGACAGTAAAAATACATAAGAATAACCAGAGAACAAGTAAAGCACAAGTCAAAGCATAATTACTGTTTGCTTTCATTACATAAACCCACAGCTTTCCCGAGACACTTACTAATATCTATGATTTTAAAAATAGTATAATATGCATATACATCTATTCCTCTGTCTTACATAAATTATATATCTGTTAAATTACACATTGTGTTTAAAAAAATACAACCCCCCACACATACAATGTTTTTATTTTCTCCTGCATTCCACACCCTTCTGATCTACCAATAAAGCTAATGCCCATTTAGGGGAATATGTTGTGGGATGGCAGTACAGCAATATTAAGTAAGGCAACCATATGTTTCCTCCTTTTGCCATACTGCTTGCGACTGCCCCTGACTCTTGGTGGATTAGATCCCTCATCAGTTTGCCTGGTGCTGCTGGAATGCCTTTTGCAGGTGTTTTGTTGATATAATGCAAAACACAGATTTCAAAAAGCTGAGCTCCCTAGTGCATAAAGCAGCATTAGCTCCTTGTTTTCCCTTATGATGCAGCCCACAGAGGTCTGCTCTAGGCTTTTACTTTACAAAATTATCTTAAATATCATCATCTGAGAGAATGCCTGCACCCTGAATACCTAAAAGGAGGACTAGGATATTCAGATCTACATGATTTTCATTGTATTTTTTATTTTGTTTTTAGGTAACTGGTGAAAAACAGGTGACAATAGACTGATATTATCACATACAGCAAAGATTTTTTTCCAACAGTCTTTGCCATCTTAAATGATAACTGAGGACTACCCACCTACAGCACACAAAGTAATGAATCTTTAAGTACGGTGAGAGTCAAAGCCTCGTTTAAAGGTACCATTCTATTTTCATTCCATTTTTGTCCAGCTTTAAAAGCAGCAATGAGGTAAAAATGTATCTAGAGCAAAGACGTGTGTCAGCTAAACATCAACACTAACTTAACCCATCATCAGAAACTATATCATCCTTGGAAGATTTTGTGGGTTTTCATGGTTCTGAAGATCCCCAAATCTCTGTGCTCATTCACTACAGAGATTAAAGTGTAGGCACACAGTGTCTTGAAGAAGAAATCAACAAAAGGGAGAAAATAAAAACAACACATGTGGAGAAACTCTAAGTTTATATTTTTATGTTAATGTGCTGGTAAGAAAAAGGCCTCATTTGGGAAGTCATAAAAAAAAAAAAGAACGTTAGCAGATCTCCAAGTTAGAGCATAGAAGCTTTCTCCGCAGATGGAGGATTTAAAAGAAGTAAAATGATAACCACATAGTCGAGAGACTAGAAAAGAGACCTTGATGTTTGATAGTTGTAATAACCTGCAGAGTGCTCTAATGGCTCAGGGATCAGGTGCAGAACTACAGCAATAACAAGAGCTGAATAATTATCTCAGCCATATCTGTATAACCACAGTCCCAGAGTATGAACTATATAAGGAGGCTTCTGCTGCCTCTCCAAGATTTCCTGAAATGTTAAATCACTGAATTGGGAGCACTTCCAGCATTAGTACTGCCCAGTTAGAAAGAAATAAAGCCCAGAATCCTCTAGTGGCAGTTCTAATGTCTTTGTTAATTATGAATTATGGGTAAACATGCAGACTCACAGAGGTCACGGCTGTCAGCAACAATACTTTTCAAGAAGGATTTTTATGAGGGTCTTTTTCATTTTGCCATAATGTCCTTTATATATACATAAAACGCACCAAGAATACAAAAAATAGTGTTTGTTTTTAGGGAAGATGTAATTATTTTTCACTTGTTCTCTACCCTCTGTACAGTCACGTATCCGCTGCCAGTACAACCCAGTTCACAACTATAAGCTCCTCTGTGAATAACAACAGCTGTACAGTTCCAAGGACCAGGCAGAATGAGTCACCGGGGCTGGGGTTAGGTTAATGATCAGACACTCTGTTAACAAGAAAGTAGTGGTTTTTGCAGTGAATGGCCAGTCAGGATCCCATCAGCTGTAGTCACCTTTCACACACAATAGAGAAACAAAAGCTGCATACAGTATGCTTGATTAACCTCACTTAAATGGCAACGCTGATCTCAAATCTGTCCCAGGAGTGTATACAAACAGGATTAAAATTATATTATGTGTGGATCCTACCCAACAAAAGCAACTGGCACAAAATCATTTTAATTAGGTGGTAGCGGCTGTAACTCATTCAACTTTGGCATTAATTCTTCTCTGTCCCATCAAAGAACTTTTGGGACTCACTAAATTGTGGAAGGAATAAAGGAGATTTAAAGATAACATTGAATAACACCTTGCTGTAATTGCTGGCCAGTTTGTAAGAAGGCTAAACAGAACTCAGAGGACAACATTAAAAATAGCCGTGTGAAATTCTGCATGGAGGGTATAATCTTAGAGTTTTCAAAGTAGGTGACAGACTTGTAACAAATTACAATGGAGTTTTTACATAAGTAAAATTCAAAAGATTCTTGTCCAGTTTCTAAGAAACCTGTTACTGCTAGCTGAGTTGCTTGAAATCTCTCCATGAGTTGAGAAACCATGAGAACTTCAACGACATATAGTTTCAGCTCAATTCTGAGCCCATGAAAATAAAATTGTAGAAGTCTTTTCAGAATTGCAGTCTTTAACGAAATGCAAAAGGAGAAAGTTCTTCCCGGTCTAGATAAATATTCCCCATTTTTTAGGGAAAGTGTAATAATAAAGAGCTATCAGGCATATGATAGTTGTTCTGGGTCAAAATAAGCTGAACTCCTATAAATCCTTGTGAGCACGTGCACAATAGCCACAGTCTAGTAATGCTGGTATGGTTTGCATTTATCCATTCTCACTGTTGTGTCCCAAGGAAGCCAAAACTTAAATGCAATCTTCCAGAACCCACAGAGTTTTTTCCCAAATAATGACAAATATTGTAGAAAAACAGAAACAAAAAACTCCCTGAAAATTAATTTAGAACCTTGAAGATTTGTCACAGCACTGTTGATGACCAATAAAGTTTAGTCCTCTAGATTGCGACAGTCTTGAATGGATGAACAGTTCTCAACTCTATGCCACATCAGAAAATATAGGTTGTATATTTCAAGTGGTCAATTAATACCAACTCTCATCATAAGACAGAAATCTAACCTTGACTCATACCACTGGCAATAGGAAATTAAGGTCAAAATTATTCTGCCTTGGTTATCAGAGGTAAATCTTTTTTTCCATAAAAGTTTGTTAGCATCAACCTCTCTAAGGTGAAGAAAACCTGGCAAAGAAAAAGAGGGGGTAACTACAAAGACTCTGGACTTTCTTGGAAGCAATAACAATTGCAGGAAAAAAAAAAAAAACAGAGAGGTTGAAATCCTTATCACTTTCCCTGGCACAGGCTATAAAACCATGTAATCTGCAATATATTCCATAGGGGGCACATTGGCAACATGGGAATGTCATAAGCAGAAAAAACGTATTTTTCATACTAAAATATCACTAGCAGGTAAGAAAACTGACCATTATGTTACATAATAAAGATAAGTCATGTGTACTTGAATAGTTAACAGATGGACTAATTAGAGACTGAATTATTTGTGGTATAACTGATAGCTGGTGAAATCAAGGTTACAGAGGGAAATGGACTTGACTTTGGAAAAAACAGAGGGTATTTGCAGGGCTAAGGCAAACTGCTTCTCAAAAGAAAGGGTTAACAAGCAATGAAAGAACAGAAGTGCATCTAATTAGAAGGCATACCAATGCATGCAGAGAGAATACAAGGGTAAGCAAATGGCAGAGACCACATTTGTGTGCAATACATGAAGCAGCAAGTGTGGAATAATATATAGATAACCAGTATGAAGGGCAAGGTGTCAGGCAGGTAAAATAAGCTTCCACCTTAAAAAAGATGTGTTATTTTTGTCAAAAATGGTACAAATAAAAATATACAGGGTCATATAGACAAAAACAAAAATGTGAAGGTGACAGGAGATATCTGTTGCAGGGCATCTATGAATAGGAATATTGTACAATGACTTGGTTCAAGACATAAAAAGAAATATGGATAAAAGTGAATTTTAAGAGACAGAAGTTCAACGTCATCTCATTTAAAATAGTTCACTAGTTGGCATGATGACCTTTGGAAATATCTCCTCCCCCCAAGACTGCCAGTATAAAAAATGCCCATGGGAAAGATAACACTGCTACATAGGTGGGTATTGTTGTTTAACCCCAAAAAATGCATAACGGGCCTAAAATGCAGATCACATGAGTAAGCCAAGAATTAGCTTTCTATGCTAGCATCTACTATTACGTGTTTGTGGAGCCCTCACATAGCTGAAACCATCACTGTCTGGGCTCACGTAGCACAGACAATGTTAAGAATGAAAAGGAAATCCTTCTAATTGTTATACTTGCAAACCATTTTGCAGCTGTAGCTCTGGGTCAGCACTCATCAACAGAGTGTAGAATCCATGTGGGAAACTTAAGAATAAACACTATTGTGTACAGCACCGCTCAGGCTTCAAAAATTATCATGAAATTGCAAGATACTAATCAAAAGAGATCTAAACTAGGAAGGACCTTCTTTTAATGGACACGCATTTGAGAGCACTTGCAAGTAGTAGAAACAAAGCTAAAAGAGGAGTGTAAAATTGGCCAAGTACTATCTATTTCTATAACAAAATTTGACAAGCTCAGATGAGAAGCACAAAGTGACTCACCCTTACAGAAAGCTTGAGAGAATAATTCCAGATGATTGGGGAAAAAAAGAAAAAAAGCTGAAGCACCTCCAAGAATACATATATAGATATATACACACACACACACGTGTGTGTGTATCGAGACGATGAAGATGAAAATGCTACATATAAAGGATTCTTGCACAAAGACGGCCATGCCATAATAGTCCACAGCAGGAGGGCAGAAACCTTAGGCATAATCCACAGTGCCCATTTGGGCATTGAGAAAGGGAAGAAAACAGCCTAAGGTATTTTATTTTAGTCAGGCTGAATGATGCCACAGAAGGTCAAGGGTTAAATCCAAACTCTAGTGTAAAGTAAATTGCTGAACTACAGTGAAGACTTCTCTTTAGGTATGAAATGCACTAGTGCAAATACAACAACAAACACACACACACTGGAATCACATCACATTCCTCAGGTTTTGGATGTAAGATTGGCGCATTTTTATTTCAGTTCAAAGAAAAAGCTCACCCCTGGATAATGGATTCCTTTCCATAGGGTTTGGTCTAACACACCATTGACACTGATGGTGTCTTTTCATTGACCAAAATGGGCTTTCAAACAGCATCTTCTGCATTTCTAATTGAGTTGCCGGATAACGCTGTAGCAGCAGTGTAATAACACTTTATAAATCATATTTGTTTGGAATGGTATCCCTGATGGGTTAATATCTCCTAAATAGGTCATGATTTCTCTCATTTCTATGTTGCACACAACATCTAATCCTCTAGCAACATGTTGTTTAGGGGCACTGGCTCAGAGACTTCTCTGAGACCCCAGACACAAAAAAAAAAAAAAAAAGTTCTGGAATTTGGTGAATTTTTTGACCCACAAAAAACAGTGGAACTGAAGTAGTTGTAAAAGGTTATAGAAGTACTTATAAAAGTTACAAAAATAAATTATAAACTGGTTCTAAACAAACCAGCAAACCATTACCTTATACGTACCCTTTCTGACCCCATAGCCTGCAAACACAAAGCTTTGTAAGGAACATACTGGATACATCATTTTGCCCATGGCAAAATAAATGCAGGGAGGCTGTCCAGTCTCATCAGTTGATCTTGTTTCTTGGCAAGAGACACTGATCTCAGATATGGCCCCAGAGCTGTTGATTGGTCTCATGTAACCAACTATACAAATAGTTAATTTTTTCAAGCTGACAATCAAACTTCAAAAAAACCTCACAACAATACTAGTGGCTTGGATCAACCCAAGAATAGTCTTTACAGCAAAACAAAATTACCATTTCACACTCTAAGAAGGAAATTAGATTTGTTACAAAATGAAAGCACTTTGTTGCAAAATGTAGAAATGAAACATTTCTAGGGTGGGTGAAAAAAATCTATTGAATCAGAACTGAATTCACAAATACTTTTGGCTCCTCAACTTCACACAATAAGCCTCTTGGCTGATTACTGCAATTCTTAATTAGGAATGAAGCCGCACTCACTGAACGAGGGCAAGCATATATATCACAGATGTTAACACCCTGTGGAGCACACACTGAGCACTCTTCTTTCTGCACTGATTTCCCCCTGCCATAAACTTAGCATATATGAAAGTCTTTATGCTGGGAGAGGCCAGCCATAGTCTATGAGATTGGCTTTCACCAGCAGAGGCAACACCTAGCCTGCAAGGGAGAGGTCCTGGATGGGAGAATGGCTGCAGTACTCCGCAGCCCTCTCTTCTTCCACACACCTGCATTTCCTTCTCAAGAAAACTGAAGTATGAAGGAAATGGGGTCTCGCCCAGCATATATTTAGGGTACAACAAAGAATAACGTTTCCCTCTAAGATTACTTACTTTTCTGGAGAAAAGCGAGAATGAGGGATGAGTAGAAAAGAAAATATCACAGTAGCAGGTCCTCAGCTGTGGGACTCACTCTGACAAGCAGAAGAATGAACAGGGAGTAACTACTTTAAAAGCTAGATGCCAACACATCTAGGTCTAGCTTTTCTTTACAAAGTAGCTCAGATGCATACATACACATGCACACACGCTCAAATCAGATATTCACACTTACAGGGAAACAAACACACAGAAAACGTTTACTCAAGCAGGATGAAAAGGAAGACATGGATGGAAAGGAAGAAAAACGCTATTTCCATTTTGAACACTTGGCAATGAGGACCAGCATAAGATCAGCGTGGTTAGACTCTGACCCTTTAAAGCACTCAAAACCAAATGGGACTCCTCAAATGCTTAAAGTTACTTACACACTGAATCAAGGTTTTAGACTGCAAGCTGACCTGTCCCAGCTGGACCACATTTGCACCACAGCAGCACAAGTGCAAGCTGGCAGACTCATGGGAGACTTTGCAGTGCTGCGTTCACAAGCTACCTGCCAGCACCTTAAGAATCTATGCGAGATGGGAGGCTGCCGCAAACAATGTCAGCTCTCACTGGCAAAGCACCAGTTCAGTGTGATATTCTTATTGTCTTCTCCTGCTCCCTTTTCTTCCCCATTTCTCATTTTTGCTTTATCCTTTTTTTTGTTTTTGTTGCCTGAATGTACTTCTAGAGTCCCTTGCCATGGCAACACCTGCAGGTGAAGGCAGAGCTCATCATCCACAAGCTTTGCCAGTGCTGAAGAGGTAACTAATCACTCCACAAGTAGAGAAGTGCTATCTCCAAGATACCCATGAACAATTTGCAAACGTGGGTGTCCCTGAAGCACCCGCTTCTCACAGGTGTTTAGCTTGCTTCTGCGAACGTCAGTAAAAGCACTTTTCCCCCTGTTTGCATCTCATCACGTACCTTGCCTGTGCTACTTCACACAGAGCTGTAAACTCACAGCTTAACGGGGCTAAGGAGACAAGTCTCT
>VZSZ01001515.1:554665-605975 GCA_013398815.1 Ibidorhyncha struthersii
TCTGGTCCATTCTCTTCACTGGCCTTCAAAACTCTATGGCCAGTGTTGCACCTTCGATTTGCAATCTTGGGGGAGGACTCAAATGACACAGGAGCTGCTAGGAGATGGTGGGACCTACCCTGTAAATGAAAGAACAGGTCATTCACGAGATTAGCCCTGATCTGAAGCAGCAAGACTAGGACTTGACTAGCCTCATATGCCAATGGTGTAATTTCTGCCTCTTGGAGACACAAAGGTGCCTGGAACAGCACACAGACAGCCACCACTGCTCTGGAAAGCTTAAGGGAGTTTTATTTTTGAAAACCAGTGCCTGATTACTCCACAGCAAAGGCGATTCTGTGGAAGCAAGAGGGATAGAGAAAGAGCCCAATTTATATTAAAAAATATTGATGAAATCCAGTGTTATGACCTGTTATGACTGATTTAAGACTTCTATTTTCTTTAACACTTTTCAATTATTTCCCCCTCACACACACACTATTCATCAGCTTAGAAAAATCTCTCAGGCCAGCATGCAGATTTTCAGCCTCAATCGCTACAGTACATGAGTTCTAGATCTGAGAGGCCAAAAAACATCTATTTGACTAAAGAGCTATAAGGCAGCCATAAAAATTATGGATCACAGAAATAAGCAATTAGTGTTATCTTCAATTGCTTTATTGGCAGTATTCACTCGTTAGAATAGAGGCAGCAGTAAAACAGATTGCAACATACTGTATAACAGCATATGGGATTTTACATTATAATGCTATTCTCTGCCAAGAAGTCATATTTTCATTTGAATGCATGGAACAGATTATCACAGGGTTTCCAGCATTAGAAGTGGATGACCCTCTCTCTCTGCCTCTCCTCCTCCCTTCCCCCAGCCTCTTGGCTATTAGGCAGTTTTTTAGGTTACAACTACATCAAAATAAGCATAGCAACAGAGCGGTAATAAGGGAGCTTTGACTACCGAATATTGACTTGTGCTCTGAGACCCCTGGCTCACGCAGACTGGGCATGTCACAGAGCTATGGAGATAATAAACTCAGCCGCAAAGGCAGTGGGTAGACGAGGAGTTGAGGGTTTGCCAGTCTTTTCACCCAGCTGGCTTCAGCTCTAGAGGAAGCTGCTTGCCCGCCCATCTAATCACAGCTGAAGTGCCACAAAGGCAGCCACTAGCAAGAGGGCTGGAAATAAAACAATAGGAATAATAAGAGGGAGAAAACCAGATTCTTTATACTGTATTTAACATTAGGGATATTTTCTGCGATTGTTTGTCTGTGTCCGTAGCTTGACTTTACAGAGCAATGCCAGCATTTTGGCGCAGAGAATCCGTTCCCTTCAGGACCGACACACAAGGCCTGTGGTTCACCTGCACATCAGCAACCAATGTGCAAATATTAATATCTGGCATGTTATGGAAATTAAAGTGAACATCCTATATCATACTACAACTTTTCTGTTCAAATAAAAACATACCCTTTTACCAGCAGGATACAGAAAGTGAAGGAAGCTGAAAGCATCGCAATACAGCAGTTGTACACAAACCTGATTCAGGAAATACAAATGTACTTCTTTTGAATGTCTATATATTATTGGGGGAGGAAAGAGGGGGGGAGAGAGGGGTTAAATGCTTAAACAAAATGCTCTGAGGGGAAAAAGCACTTGCCACTCTAGGAACACAGGAACTAGAAAAGCTAGAAGCGTAGGTAGTAATTTACCAGAACAAAGAAATTGGATAGAATTAGGTTTCATGTGTTACTATTTATTCAGCTCTAATGAAAGCCAAATAATTTGATAAAGCTTCAATTCCCATCTGTATCTCTGAATTTCTGCACATATCCAAGGCACAGTTTCTATGAAATGCATTTCACATTTCAGAATTTTCATTTTGGTTTTGGAATTCAGAAGTTTAGCTTCATTACCAGACCAGCACTATTAAATGATGATAAACAAATTAATATGTTGAACTATGTACAAGTCTTCAATATGCATACACCTTTTTTGAGTATAGCTTTCTTAAAGGGCAAGAGCACAACTACGATGTCATATATTATCCTTAAAAATATAAGAAAAGGTCCCTTTCTCAGCAGTGTTTAAAAACAGTCTGTCATCCTCTCAGTTTCTGTGTTGGAGATTACGGTCAGAATCTTAACATTATTTGCCATAAAAATCAGCTTGAAATTTTTACCTCAGAAAGAGCTACGTAAATATTAGCAATAAAAAAGTGGGCTTTTAAGTGTTATGAAGTTTTCTGGATAACTTGCTGGGCAAATCAGTGTGTGTCATGCATGTGTGAGGTGAAAAATTCAGGGAAGATGAGAAGGATTTCTAAACTGTTGAGAGAGGACACCTATTGCACAGCATGTCACAAGTGGGACAACACTCTGGTAAGAAACATCTAGTGAACAGGTATATATTGCTATAGTGATCCCTCCTATTGCTAACATTTCATGGATGTGCCACATGCATTCAGTTAGTTAAATCTCCTAGCCGTCACCATCCCTGACAATAAACCTAGGGGAATTTGTTGTTATCCTCAGTGGTAGCAGCTCCCAGCACTTGTCAAAAAAGCTGGCCACGCTATTCAGGTGCTAAAATGTGAGCACTTCCACAAATCTGGCCTCATACAAGAATGCACTTTTATAATGCTGAGAAGATTTGCTAGTTTCCCCTCCCTTCTTTAAAAAGCTAAGGGCTTCCTGCAAGAAGCTGTGCAATATCAGTGCTCACTGACCCCAGCAAGATCTGGTGGCACTACACGTTACACAGGATCGAGCCGTTTGGGGAACTGAGAAAAAGGCAGAGCAAACAATCTAGTGGCTGCTCATCACTATGCTAAATTAGTGAAGGTAGCACGAGCAACAAACCAGGATGCCTTGGAATGCCGAGCGTGTTCACTTATAAAATCCACATAAAGCATCTGCTTTTTGTACGACTAAACTCTGTATAATAGCAACCNNNNTTTAGCAGCTGTTGCAGCCCAGCTCTTGAAAAAGAGGAGTACACATCACAAAGCAGTGTTGGAATCAAGCTGAGCTTTCTTGTCTGTGTTAGGTTCCAGGCTCAAGGGACTGCATGTTTTGAAAATGTCACTGTGCTATTTTTTCACTGAAGGTGGGCTTACCAAGTCAGGTGACAAAAGCTACAAAAGGCAGTAGAAAAAGAAAAGATTCTTCTATCCTACTTTTCATGTCCTAACCCTTAGTGCTATTTAATTAAGCATTCTTGGAGATAATGCAAAGATGACTACAGTTCTCTAAAAGAATAACACGCTGCAACACAACTGTCAGGTCCCTGACATCCTTTCATGCAAAGGAAAGATGAAGGGCAGCTCCCACAAAATAGCAAGTGGTCACCGTTTTCTGAAAGGAAACACATGTTCGTGTCTAATCTTGCAACCAATAATCTGATACAAAATGTCCCACCCATCCTCAACCAAATCTTTGGCAGGATATAACAGTTACAATGCAAGGACAAGTTTGGGCAAAAATGTATTCATGTATTTTGTACAGTATCCAGTAACTGAAATGCTATTTTAGGACTGCACAGTAGCTTGCTCCAGGGACAGGGACTGATCTCACATTAATGTGCACATGTACTCAGATTGATAAGGGTACTCATGGACACATGTACTCATTACATTGATAAAGGCTCATTTTTTCCCATTCCTCTTTTGCCTCCCATCTGCTCCTTTCCACAAAAGTCTAAGGATCTCAGCTAACCAGAGGCTGCAGCACTAAGGGTAGGGGAAGGGGGGTGTCTTCTTTCCAGAGGGGGGAAGGAGAGAGAAAGTTGTTTTGTTTTGGCTCAGTTCTGTAATGAATTTGTGAGTTGCAGAAATTGATCTGTCATAGTGCAACAGATTGTAGCTTGATCTGCCAACAAATTGCAAGCAACAGTAGGTAATGACTAATTGCAAGTGTCAGGGTTTTTTGTTTGGTTTGGGTTTGGGGTTTGGGTTTTTTTTTGGGGGGGGTTGTTTTGTTTGTTTTTTTCTAAGGAAAGGTAATCTTTTGCAAAGGAATATAGGGACTGCAATAAAATGAAAAAGGTAACAATAAAGAAACTTGCCTTTTTTGTATAAATGTTACTAATAAATAACAGCAACTGTAATCAGGTTCCAGTTTATACTTTATGGGCTGTTTTTAATGGGCTCAGCCCCTTCCTTGGTTCAGGACCTCTTTAGGATTCAGGATTGCCCACTCCTACCAGTTAGAGCTCCCTAAAACTTTGAGCTAGCTGATATCAGTATGCAGAGACCCATGGACTGCCATGAAGCATGTTAATACATACCCACTGACAAACTAGCACAGTCCACACAAGGAATTTTACCTGTTTTTTAATCAAGGTGGATTTCCAGTTAAATCTGCTAGGAACCACAGGCCACCAACCAAGAGACATTTGGTTTCTTCTTTGAATATGGCTAGGGTCTATGCTCTAATTTAGGGTAACAAAAAAGCAGTCATCTTCTGACACCAGTTCCCTCTCTGAGGACTGCTGTAGGTTGTGCTGTCTGCCTTGCTCCACTGTGACAGATAAAGAGGAAGGAAAGCAGTCTTTTCTCTTATTTCTGATTGTTTTGTTTGTTTCTTTGTTTCCATTTAAGTCAGGAACACAGAGTTATTCTCAAAAAACAGTGGATTTTAGGAAGTTCACCCACAACCTAGTCCAGGGGAAAACCAGGAATATCTATGAGTATCGGACCAAAACAGAAAAAAAAAAGAAACAGGCAGGCCAGTAATACCAGGGAAAAATCATCACAACCAAAGCTTTCCTAGCACACAGGGGAAAAAAAAAAAGCCCCCAAAACAACCAAACCAAACCCAGATCTGAAATAAAAGTTATAGAAGTGGAAAAGAGCACTGCATTTTACTCATTGTCATCTTTTCCTACATCACTGGAAGTTTAGACTCCTCTGCAGCTCACTGGTCTTGTAGCCTGTGGCAGGGTCACTGAAGACCCTTAGAGTTACAGTGTGTGCAGACAGGAGGAGACAGAAGCAGAGACATCCCCAGAAAGGGCACACGGATGAGCAGTACGGTGTCACCTAAATGCCACACTTGTGTTCTTGAAAGGCAGCACATTTCAGGGGGGGAAACATACATCCACATCTTGATAGCTACAAGCTTGCTTAAACTGCTTACATTTATTGTAAAACTGTCTCAGCTTTTCAACTTCTGTGCTGCAGACAACTTAAAATCCAGATTTTCAGCACAAATCTCCAGCTTCACATCGTCACCTATATCTTTTACATTTAAACACTACATGACAGCAGAGCCATTTGACAACAGTAATATAGTGCAGCTAACACATACATAGCACGGTGTTGACAGGGGTATTGTGATGAGTGAACATTGGTCTAGACAAGAGCCAAACACCAGTACTGCAAACAATGGAGCATCCTTTGCAAGCCACAGGCAAGAAGGAGACAGCTTTCAGGAAAAGGAAAAACTTCACTTTGGGGTGGATTGTGTAGGTCATGTAGGGTGAAATACGTACAGCACAAACCTGCTGTATAATCACAGCATAGGGCTAGCAAGGGTAATGGGTGATACTTAAACACTGCTAGCCCTCAGCACAATAAAGAAGTTTGTCCACTGTGAATATTCAGAAATACAAGCATAAAATTCAGTATTTGCAAGTATCTCTGCTAATGTGATTTGACCTCTCATTGTTCAGGTAAAGCAAACATGACAAGGTCACTGCATATTTCAGTTGCAGGTTTTATTTTAATATGGGAAATACTTGTCAGTATTTTTTCCATACTTTGCTCAGAGCTCTTCAGCACAAATTCACTTAGTAGGAAAGTGCTTATGTTCCATTTAAACAGAAGCTAAGCCTGTGTTCTCAAATATCCTTAAAGGAAATTGTATTTCACAAATCAGAGACACATTGCTAACAACGAAGACATTCTGCCTTTCCTCTGGGTGGGAAAAAAAAAAAGTCAGAAAGCTTACCAGTAACTGTTGACTGCCCAAATAAGAGGTTAAGATACATTTTCGGTCTGTTCAGAATTTTCTATTATTTTAATTCATCTAAGAAAGAATATAACAGAAAAGCAACCACTGAGTTCAACTTAAAATCTTTACTTGCAGCAAGGCAGGCTGGTACTTTTTGCATTATTTACAAATGAAAAGTAAGTGGAGAATAGGCACTCCAGTGACTAAACACGAAGTTAAGGTGCAGCAGAGTGTGTCTATCTTCCAGAGTGCCCTAGATATCCAAACTAATATTTTACTGTTACTTATCTATATTATTTTTATTTATTCAATATTGCAGTTGTTCCTAACTTACATCAAGTGCAATCGCCAGACATATAGGAAAAGATACCTAATAAAGTGCATTAATAAATAGAGGATCATTTAATGATCATGCTCGCCTTATGATGATCAGGCTGTTAAAAGCTCATGTAGTACATTGATTCTTACTCTACCGTCACCAGGAGACTAGAAGCAACTAGGAAAGGGAAAATACTAGAAGCAGTTCTGGCTAACTACCCCAGCCCAGTTAGCAAACTCTGACAAGACCAAAGACAGAAAACAAAGAGAAGAAACTGCAAGTGAAACCCAGATCTCAAAGAGAAGTGGCACTTCTTTGCACACAGAATACCTAGATGATAAATTGCCAGTGGGCAATAACATCAAAATTATCATTGCATAATTCTTGTAATACAGCATCCTGTCTCTGATAGCAACCAATACTGAATGCAACAAGGAAAGGCATAGTCCATCTCCTGCCCCATTCTCTACCTAAATTGTGCAATACAGTACCATGGGGAAAAATGTATTCCTTCACCCCAGCTGGTAAATACCTTATATCTGCATGAGGAATAACAACAGCTCCTATTTAAATCCTGGTTGGAAGGACTATAAGCTATAATTCGAGTACTAAAAGTAAATTTGTGTTGGGCTTTATTAACGTAAATCACTTGGGCTTCATTTCATCCTGCAGCTCTGAGTTCCACAAGTTAAATGCATACACCATATGCTGTACTTTTTCACTCACTCTAATGAATCACTCTGTGGCCCGTTGTTGTTCTATTTTGAGTTCTCTCTTTTTCTATTGTTACAGATAAACGTAATGAGAAGCAGCACACTGGCCTGATCTATGCCCTTCATTATTTTATATGCCTCTGCCACATTTCCTCATGCTCTTCTTCTTTCCATACTAAATAATAATCCTGCCCTTTTTAATGTAGTCTTATAGGAAAGACTCTCAGATGGCTCTACTCATTTTCTTTGCCCTTCTCTGGACCATTTCTATTTCTGTTATGTCTTTGAGATAAGGTAACCAAAAGTGAACATGATTTTCAAGGTAAGGACATGCCATTGATTTATATGGTGGAATTAAAATATTTTCTTCTGTATGATTTATCCACTTTGACCACTCTCACATTGTATTCTATTTCTTTCTGACTGACAACTAGCACCATCCTACAGAGCAGCCATCTTAATTGAGCTGACTTCATTGATTCTTATGTCAGTGCTAATTCAAAACATAAACGTGCCCAAGAACATGAATTTCATTGTATACCATGTCATTATATTTGCCAAGTACACAGTCTGATTAGCCCTGGAATTTCTCAAAATGTTACAAAACACCAATTGGCCAAAATTATTTAGTACGGTCAGCGTATCATGTCAGCTCACGCAGAAAGTAGAAAGTAAGTACTGGGGGCTGCAGGGGAGGAGAGAAAGGCAAAGGATGCAAGGAAGGCCAATTTATTCCTATGCTTGGTTTCCTCTTTTTTATCAGGTGATTAAACTTGAACCAGGATCTACCCTGATTCTTTACGCAGCACCCTGTAAAAAACTTTGAAAAGCTAAATATACACTGATACTCTTTTCCTCCCCACTTTGCTAGTCCTTTAAAATAAATCTCACAGTCACACTGGCTGTTAACATAAATTAGAGTTCCTTATGATCCTGGAAATAGTTAAGCTCTACATCACTGAAACTTTGCTTATTTGCACCTGTGACATACATACATGTGCCAGGTGTCCCAATTCTTTTCTGACTGCAGTTAGGCTGAACTCATCTAAGCATTTAATCCCAATGCTTAGCTTTAAGTCAATGTAACATGCAAATTTACTTAAGAATTTCTCATAGGCTTAAGGCTATGATTCAGGAAAACACCTAAGCGTGCATATTTAGTCAAGCACATGTGGCAAGCATGACTTCATATGCTTAACAACCTTACAGGGGTAAACGAAGAATGTCTCCAATGGAGACAATGGATTTACAGTGGGATACAAAAGGGGAGGTTTAAAATTCTATTTTTAATGAAAATTTTCAAATCAGTCCATAAGCATTAGCATATACATTAGCAACTCTTCACGTTCAGATCATCAAAAATATCTAGACATCACTGTCTTGTTTTTTGTGCTTTTCATTCCTTGTTGTTCCTCACAAGTAGCAGCTGCAGGAGGAACCAGGATAGAGGTTAACTTTTCTGCATTTTTTTTCCTCTTTTAAAAATCTGTTGATAATTGCATCACTGAAAGACACTGAATCAGAGCCCAGAAACTGTGAAATTTAAGGATATGTGAAGCATGCACAGAACGAACATATGCTTCCCCAATGTCCTCAAATCTGCTTCATTCCTAATCTTGGAAGGACCATCTCTAAGGGTGAGAGACTAAATGAAACCTCAATCCCTCTGTCAAACACAGGAGCACAAGTGCCCATAGCGGCAGGGGTTTTTCTGCAACAAAAATCGGGAACTGAACCAAGAATACCAACACATTTCACAAAGGCCAGTGGAAAGCCATTAGTCTTTTGCTCACTGTATTACAACTAAGGATAGGCAAATTCATGCAACTAAAAGAAAGACCAAACCATCCAAAATCTTATCAGATATAAACCAGACCTTTCTGAAGCTTTGAAAGTGGTCATATATTTTTTGTTATATTTTTATCTTTTTTGTGTATTCTTAAGCAAGCTTCCTGGCTTTGGATAAAAGTACCTGAAATGTCAAGATACCAACTGCTTTTGCAGTATTTTCAGTCTGTTTTATAGATTCAAGGGGATTGGATATTTAAAGTGCAGTTAAGTTTGCCCAATGCATAAAACCAGTAAGTGACTTTAAAAAAATGAACAGTTAAAAAAGTTGTAATTTCTGCCTTTACACAGCACCAGAGTCAGGGGGACAGCCATATGGAAAGCTAAATTAATACAGAATGAACAACAGACAGAGTGGGAAATTTAGGATCTTCAACAGTAGCCAGTAAACTAAACTTTAACATAAGATGGAAATAAGCATTTAACTTAGGGGCACTATGGTAATACCAGTGACAATAGATTGTTTTCGTTTTTTTCTTTTGAATTTAATGTTAACCAGAGTACTGAAAATGTAAGTATTACATTATTTCCTTGACCTGTCAAGAAGAATGAAGAGGAAGAAATGTGGATTCTTAATTGTAGGATGGAAAGATGGAAAAAAACCACCAGTGCTCCAAAAAGTGAAAGGATCATTTGAATGAAACAGGTATCCACTTCAGGCTTTACTACAGTACAGAGATCCTGACCAAGAGTGGCTGTTTCAATCCAGGTGTCTTTATTAAGCAAAGCTTGACATATATGCCCAATATGAAGGAGCTTTGTGATTGGTAACAAATATCTGCCAAGGCTATGATGACAACAAAGCAGTAGACGTATGTAGCTTTTGGTAAATGTGATTTGAACATAGGTCTTTAGAGATGAATGGCTAGCAAGCTGACTCGCTTGCCAGCTTCACCTTACTGTCACCTAACTTACAACAATGCCTTAGAGGAAAACATATCATATAGCACAATGTCTATAGTAAAAAGAATTACATGTACTAAAACTTCCATACGCTGTATGGTCCCTGTCTTATTCACAGAAACCAAACTAGTCTGACAGGCACTATGGACTGAACTGCTTCTGTTGATTTTATTTAGGCAAAATCTTTTCAAATACCAGCTCAAAATCATTACTACAGAGTTATCAGGGTGTACAGTAATTATATGCAAAAGATGAGGTTCTTAATTTCCATTTTGGTGGCTAAGACCTTAGGTCAAAAGTCATACAATACAGACACACTAAACTGGGAATTCAGACATTAAGGAAGGTAATGTCTGGAAGAAATCGTTTATACTACATTTTTTTTTCAACTCACTTGCACAGCCTTTGTTTATACTAAAGAGGAGACAGATGAACAGAATTGTCCTGACACAAGTCTTAGTGAAGTGTGCAACTAGTACCAGGCTTAACAAAGCTAAGCAATAAGAGACTGAGTCTATACTGTCTACCCTGACGGTGTGTCATCTCAAGAAATCACCCTTGATGCAATTCTCAGTGCGCTGATGCCAAGTAATAAACCAGGTATAAATGCCAGCAAAGAAATACAGAGCTCTAACGAGTCCCCTAGCCTGAACAGCCAAGGGAGCTGGCCTCCATACCCTGGGGAAGTGGGCATTGACCCCACGGCTGAGAGATATGCAACAGATCTTTTCACTGTATTTCGTGTTTGGTATATGCTTAAATGCCTGTTGAATGGGAGGCTGCCTGTAAGGTGGCTCAAAAATTATTTTAAAGAATTGCTTCAAAATTAGTATTAGGAAAAAAAAAGAAAAACAACCACAAAAATCCAGCAGTAATTATCGCAGCCTAAACCAATTAACCATGTTGTTTCTTTGTGTAGCTGGTGATGGCTTTTCATCCAAAGAATGATCTGTTCCCGTCACTCTTCTTCAAATGTTACCTTGCAATGCATCCAGCCCCCAAGCTCATCAGAACCACTGTGACCTGATATCCTGCAGGTAAAGACTTGATTTTCTGCTGATTTATTAAAAAAAATCTTATATTTTACTGCTCACATGTACTCTCTAGAGCGTGGTCACATGATGAGTATAATGACAATCTGTCTCTCTGCTAACATTTCTCTACTTTGGTTATTTGTTTGATAAAGTGAGGAGCTTCCCTTTTGTTGCCCTTCATCAGAGCTTAATGTCTTTACTTTGGGATCAATATACTTTATGAATAATTTTATTTCCTTCTATTTTTATGGTCTTTTTCCTCATTATCATACTGAGTTTATTAGCTGGTGCTGTCAGTATCTTTACCCTGTCATATGTTCCTGAGGTACAGTAAATATCACTTGTGTTGTAATTAATATGCACACCCTCTGCAGTAATTAAAGCACAGACCCCTTCAACCAGCTGAGCTTCCTACACTAATTCCACCTTATCTTCATAATGAACTTATTGTAATCTGAAACTTCCACTGAATATTGTTCAGTAAGGATAGAAGAATGAAATCTAACGAGATGCAATAATATTTGTGAACATGTTAATATGAAAAAAATGAATTTAATTAGCCTTAAATCTAATTAAATTTTCTGTACAATCAAAATCCCCCCATTTATCCCACAAAAACACTGATGGTGCAACACTAGTGCCCCTTCAGAGATTTACACAAAGATGGAGACCAGATACCTTGTTCTCTACCCATGAAATTCTCACAGTTACCTATCTAGAGGGTTCCCTGCCCACAGATAATTATAGAAAGGACTTAGAATCTCTGTTCAGGGATGTGATTTGGAAGCAAGATGGGAAGGTGAAGATGGAGAGACAATTCAAGACCACTGAAAAAGGGACACAGCAATGAAACAGTTTGGCATACGTTTCCGACAAGGGAAAGGAAAGGAATACTGAATATATAAGCATGGTAGTATAATGCAGAATGATTAGAGGGAGACTGGATACAAGAAATTCAGTTCTTATTTTCTGAAAACATTTCCATATGGGAAACTAGCGCCTAAGGTGCAGACTCACACAATAGGGAGAAAACTGGCAGGCTACATAGACTGAAAATTGGCTGAAGGGCAAGAAACAAACAGTGGAAGTAAATGGGATTATTTCAAGGTGGAAAGAGGTTACCAGTAGGGTACAGCCCAGCTTTCTAATTATTCACAGTAATGACTTGGATGATAGCATGGAAAGGATCATTTCCAAGATTCTAGTAACTGGGAAGCATGGTGGTAATAAATACCAATGTAATCCAATAGTCATTTCATTAATAGTTAATTTGAGAACCAGAGAAGTTGCATAGAAAAGTGTTTGCGCGTATCATGAGGCAGAATTGAGACATACAATGGCACAAAAATTGAATGACCTTCCCTTGTAAATGGTCATTCTAGAAGAGGCTTAAGCAACAGCCGTTGAGCAGCTCCTTGTGCTTTATTGATTGATGTCAATCTGTCCAGTTCCAGAGCGTTAACTTCACTTTAAAATGTGCCCTTTTCTGTCATTCTTTTCCTGTAACCCCCTAAACATGCCTCATTTCCTACACCAAAAAATTACGTGGTCAGATATTGATTTGTGACTCTGCAGCTGACATTTGAATAGTGAGAAAATGAATTTACTTAAAGACATATGTGGATAAATAAGTAAAGCAAGGAAAAAAAAACACCTAAATTTCTGCTAAACTGGACTGACACAATCTGGTGACTAGGAGAGCAGTATGATTATTCTCTTCCATCAAACTATGGAGAACTCTCCTAAAATGAGAAGATTGTTCCCAAATTCCCCAAAAAAGGAAGAAGAGTCACATTCCATAAGCCATTGTGGAGAAACCCTTGGTCCTGAAAAAAATGACATTATCATTTTTTCTGACTTATGCAAGAATTCATATACAGATGATTTCACTCACCTTCTAGACCCTGTAAGGTACGCACAGCCAATCAAAGAAAGGAAAAAAACCCCCACAGTTCTTCATCTGTTCAAAACTCAGTAGGTAACTGTCACAACTCAAATGGACCCCTGTACCACACAAAAACTACCTTGTTTGCCAATACTGAGATCATCAAAAAAGCAATCTAAGCCCAGGACAGAAGTTTCACGCAAGTTTCCCTGCCCTGTAAACCGAGGTTTACAAACAGGCACTTAAAGCCCCCATCTCTGCCTTCTTTCTGCACTTCACTTCTGAGAGAAGCAGCAAAGACTGACTCTGCATGTTTGCTGAAGTTGTTGTACTAAGAAATAAGCAAATCTGAGCATTTTTAATTTTCTTTCAAACTGTACTTGGGAAATGGTGACCTAGCTTTAACCTTTCACTAATATGAAATATTTTAGCTATTAACACTCAAAGCTTTCAGAATTTTTAACTTGGCAGTTCAAAAGAGTGCTAAGATTTTAAGCTACAGTGTATCACATCATGCCAGGGAAGGAGCAAGAGAAGAGAAGGATATAGAAGGGGCAAGAAAAAAGACTGTGCAAAACTAGGAGTGATAAGTGAGCAGAAATAAAGATAGAAGAGCAGAAAATACTATAGTTTTTTCTCCTATGTCCCTTTCATGAACCCTTCAGTCCTTATCTTACTTCTGCTTTCTACATTTTTACATGCTTTCTTTTTTAGCTCTGGCTGCTTCTTTATTTCCAGGCATGATCACAGTATTCTTCAGTTTAGAAGAGTAGACTCTTATCCTCAAACTGTATACCCGAGGACACCTTCTAGGAGACTGTGTCCCATAGACTTGAATGGAGACAGGTTCGTGCTTTTCAGTTTGCAGCCGAAGTACTGGTACCTCCTGCTCTCAGTGCTGCGGATGCAGGGTATAGATGGGCCACTGTTCTGACTCAGTAAGGCATTTCTTAGGAACTTATCAGTAATTATATAGCTCTGTCAGTGTAGCAGGTCACAGTAAGTGTGCTGTTACTACAGGCAAGGATTCCTAGCACCAAAGGATTTGAGTGTCAGGGAGCAGCAAGAATGGGTTGCTCCTCAAAGGAGATGAGCCAGGAGCTGAGGATGACAGCAAAGCTGGCAGGGCAGTGTCCTCACCATGAAAGTGTGTGGTCCCACAGTACTCAAAAAAGGTCCTGTGGCAGTAACCGGGACAGTAACCATCAGCCAAGAGCTCACTGATTGTCAAACAAGCTTATGGCAAAAAGGGCCGGTGAATCCAGAAGTCAGCAGGTCAAGGGTCCAGATTGGGATTAGTGAGGTACCTGGCCAAGCACAGGCTTACTTGCAGCACAGCTCAGGCAAAAGCCAGGCAAGTGTCTGAGTTTAAAAGCAGGACCTGAGCAAAGTGGAGGAAACCCCCAACACCACTTTTCACCTATCTCTTTTCACAGCAGTCTTTCCCAAGGTTACACAGCTGTGCCATAGCAGACCTGCTGCTGAGCACAGGTGGCTAAATTTTGAAAAGTTTCCTGACACTAGGAGGGAAAATGTTAGCTTAATCAAAAGGATTGCTACAAATCTCACTTTAATGTCATCCTTAAATAGTCTAATAAAATTTTTTGTCTTCAAGTATCTCCTATAATCCAGAGTCACAGACCAGTTCTGGCACTAGCAAACGGCAAAATGCCTGGCCCTGTGGTCCTTCTGCCCTCTAATTCCGTTACCCTCCTTCTCTCTTTGTAATTCAGAAAGTGCTGGTTTTTTTCTGAGTTATCTTTCAAATTGTGATGGGCTTTTTTGAGCAAAGAATACTATGCTCACATCTATAGATTTGATCATGTATGTAACTCCTACTAGCTTTCAAGAAATTCTTTATCATAAATGTATGTTCTGCAAGCAACATTTGCAGACCATACCCTAAAGCATCAGAGTGGATAAAAAAGAAAATTATGAGAAAAGATCTCTCTCAAACCTCTTGTGATATTTTAAATAGCAAGGAGAGGAGGTAGCAGGGATGGCCTCTTTTGTCACATGTGGCTTTTAGACAGTTCAAGAGAGGTATCTAGGCCAATGCTACCTCCCTGGATGGGCAGACAGGCTGGGCAGACATCAGCTAATGAGTATCTCCTGTCACAGCAAACAACCCACTAGGAAAAAACATCATCATGAGCCACCTGAGAGCTGCTCCAGACATCTCCTTTTCTCAGGAATCTGGGTTGTGCAAAGTGGGCCCCTGTAACTTTCAGCCACACAGAGCTTTCAGAGTTCACCTTGCAGAGTGGCGCTGGTTGGCCACTCCCAGAATGAAGTTGTCAGTTCAATTGTAGGATTCAGTAAAACCTCTGCAGATCTGCTAGGGGACCTAGATTTTAAAGGCTCTCTGTTTGTTTTCTTTGCAAATACAGCTTTCCCCCCATGGTTAACTGCAGACACAATTACTTGTTTTGGCACAGCCTAGTCACACAGAGACCAGAACTGAATGTCTTGACCTTAGAGCTTACAACGACTGAGTCCAAAACCTTAGCAGGACCAACTTCTTACCTTCTTATCAGCCAGGTTGTCCACTGTTTTAATCCAGAGCAACTCTGTAAAAATCTAGTAAAATTCTACAAATTGATCCTAATTTATCACTAATCAGTTATAGTCCTTTGTGTTAAAGCAGTCAGATTCTACTCCTATTAGCAGGGGAAAAAAAAAAACCAAAATGAAAACAATCGGCATTTAATACTTAGCCCATTCAGCTGTCTGCTACACTAGCTTTCCTGAAGCCAAGCGTGGGAAAATTGCCTGTACCCTCTACCTCTCTGGGTCCAGGTCTCCCTCTCCCTCCACTGCCGGACCGCTTCTCCAGCTGCTGCCTTACTCCTCCTTTAACCAAAGATCATTGCCATCTTATCTGCATGTGCCTCGTCTCTCTCTCGCCAACATTACAAACCACTTTTGTTCCTCTGCTCACAGCCTGGCACCTGATCTACCTCACCCATACCAACCCTGCTCAAGATGAAGTTTGCGTCAGACAGAGACCAAGTTATTAAACCTGGAGACCGACACCATTCAGAGCCGGAAATACATTCATCTCTACACCACCTATGGTACTCCCAACTCCAGCAACATGGCCCACTGCCAGCCTGACTGGCCATTCCCAGCACCAGTGGAAGCCCAGCAGTGCTCAGCAATGTGTGCTGTGCCCCGTCTCACACATGCTATGTCTTACAGTTCCCTACATGGGAAGAAGGGACCTGGGGCACTACTTCATATGAAGCCAGGCTAAAAGGCAGGGCAGACTTTACTAATGGCAGCAAAGAATTCTTCTGAAGTCCAGAGGAGAATCAGGTAAAATCAGGTCTTTGTGTGGAACTGTGGTTAAGCTACTAAGCGGTAGAAAAGCCCAGCAAATTTACTCAAAATCTGTCCTAGCATTATTCTAGGTCTGACAAGTTGGTCTTTTCTGACACTGAGATTTTCATTGTTTTGCAGCTCATTTAGTCATCAGTAACAGTAGAAAAGGTGTGGAAAATGACTGTCAGTTTTTCTTCACATTTTACATCCACTTTGCGTAAGTGTGAATGATTATATAAGGTGGACAGGAACAGATAAGCAAAATGCCAAAGTCCGTAATACAGACTTGCAAAACAGAAGATAGTCTCCTTAGCATCCTATGTGTGGTCTTGCACTATTTCCAGGGGAAATCTGGCAGGGATCACCATTGCACTAAGGATAAGGGAGGTGTTGCTACAGCTCCTGGGGCCAAACACTGCATTCTGTCACTGAGCAAGCCCCTCTTGAAATCAGTGGGATTTTTGCTTCTTCAGACACCTGACAATCTTTTTCCTGGGCAGATATTATTTAGAAGAAAATCCATTGAATTAAGTACAGCTAAACACTCTTTCTGTTCAGTCTGCTTGTCCTGTGGGTTTGGAGGCACTGACAAAGTGAACCCACTGAGGAATGGAAATAAATGGAGGTAGATGAAATCAAACTGCACTAAAAAAAAAAATGTTTACTGTCACCTCCCCACCTCACTTATATCTCAGATTACATAATAGCACAGGTATAGTCAGGAAAACACCATACTGTAAAAAAAAAAAAAAAAAGAGAATATGTTGAACTGCAGATAAACTGAGTATTCTGTGATCAAACAAAAGGAAGCGCCCCTACTTGCTTCTGTCTCTGTGAGTTTATGTAACTGCTACCACGTTAGCTATTTCATTAACTGCGAGATTTTTTTTCCGCTTACTTAGTCAACAGAAAGTAGCTTTAGATAATTAAGGTAGTTATCATTTACATTTGTATTTTATAAAATCCCTAAAGGACCTGTTTCCACAGTTACAGGTTACTAGGCTCTCGCTGTAGCTTAAGTCTGAGAGGGGTCACAGCCCAGAAGACAACACGTTGCAAAGGCACACTGGTTACAATCTTTCTTCTTGCCACTAGTCTATGCTGTTGTATAAAGTTCAGAACAGGCCTGGGGAAGCTCAGTTCAAATGTTGGGATGATCACTTTTGTCTCAGAATCTTCTGAATTCAATTGCAGAACGGTATGCTCTATAGTTCTGTTCTGTAAAGTATATTTAGCTTGCTTAATTAACCTATATTTCAGACAAGTCATGCAGGCATTCATGTAACTCTGTATATGCCTTGTGATTAAACTTTAATGAAAGGGAGTCTGAAGTAAATTCCTCCACCCTATGGTTCTGAAACAGACCAAAAAAATCAAAACATAATATTTCTGTCAGATGAATTATTATTATTCTGAATTTTCTCTGCAAAAGGGAAAAGAATATGGATCAGAATGAACACAGGGTTGAGAGGACAGGGTGTTTCTGGTTATGCTTAATAAAGGTTACTTCAACTAAAGACAGGTACAGTGATGTAAAACAGTTTAATGTGAAATCTGGATGGGGCACTGAGCACAAGAGCTACTACATAGTTGTCAGAAGAAAGTTTATATTTCTTTGTAATATGTGTGAAAAAACACATAATTCTTTCTATTTGTATTTTCTCCCAAACAAGT
This sequence comes from Ibidorhyncha struthersii, assembly GCA_013398815.1. NCBI lineage: Eukaryota > Metazoa > Chordata > Aves > Charadriiformes > Charadriidae > Ibidorhyncha > Ibidorhyncha struthersii. The sequence goes on from VZSZ01001515.1 coordinate 572,311, forward strand.
AACACAGTAGTGCTGTTCCTAAATAAGGGGGGAGAAAAAAATCAATGCCAGGCAGACTAGCACTCATATGCAGCCTTACAATAGTGAGTCAGTATGTGTCCATGAAGGAAGAAAAAGGGATTAGATAAGAAAACAGATTTCACTTTCAAGCCTCTAGTGGATTCTTAAAAACAACAGAAGGAAAAAATGATTTTATCCACTGTTGGGAAAAAAATGCTTTGCCCAGTGTCCTTTAAACTTTCAATTAAAGCAAGTCGAGAGTCACAAAAATACATGTTTGCTCCTCTGTTTTATGTTAAAAGATATTTTTAAAAGATATTTATTAATAGAATGAGATGAAGGTTGGTTTGATGAAACATTGGCATTATTATGATCTTAGTACATATTAATGAACTTTTAAAATGCAAATCATTGACCCACTAGGTGGTCTCATGGTCTCATAAATAGCAATCTTTTGCATTCCAGCATCCAAATACCTAGTTAGGAGCTTTACAAAATGCACATTATAGGTGATACAGACCATAACAAGTACTTTGGCAAGGGAAAAAAAGCCATTCCAGCCTATTGTGTCAATTAAAATGAAGGGATTTTTATGTTATGAACCATATGTTCAAAGAACATTACATGTAAAATTACATACAATCATTCTGACTATGAAGAACACAATAATCCTTGTACATTAATGTATGGCTTCTGGTAAAATTTGATACTGGTGTTTTTTCCACTTAGCTTGTGTTAAATAATAATTTGGATTGCAGCCATTCCTAACTCTGTGCTGTGATCCCACTAAAAGTCAAGAGTAAGAAGATTAGTGTGATTAGATGGGAAAGCAAAGCATCAGTGAGATCTTTCAGAAGTGATAGTGGTGACAGTGTCACCACTCCCTTTTAGCCAGTGAAAAAACAATTACCTTTGTGGTTAAGAGTATATGTAGTTTAATGACAGGAAAGGGACTCATATATGCTGTTGGCACGCACATCCTGAGCCTCTTTTCCCCCCTCCTAAATTTTGCAGTCTAAACAGATGTACAACCAAAGTCTTCAGGTCCTAGAGTAATGGGATTCATACCTTAGGACAGAATGACTTTAAGTGGTACTGCATCAACAGCACTGTCATGGTTTAACCCCAGCTGGCAACTAAGCACCATGCAGCCACTCGCTCACTCCCCCTGGTTGGGATGGAGGAGAGAATCAGAAGAGTAAAATTGAGAAAACTCATGGGTTGAAATAAAGACAGTTTAACAGGTAGAGCAAAAGACACATGCACAAGCAAAGCAAAACAAGGAATTAATTCACTACCCATCTACAGGCAGGTGTTCAGCCATGTCCAGGAGAGCAGGGATCCACCATGCATAACGGTTACTTGGGAAGACAAACGCCATCACTCCTGAATGCCCCCCCACTTCCTTCTTCTTCCCCTAGGTTTATATGCTGAGCATGACGTCATGTATCATGGAATATTCCTTCAGTCAGCTGGGGTCAGCTGTCCCAGCTATGTCCTCTCCCAACTTCTTGTGCAGTCCAGCCTGCTCACTGGCAGGGCAGTGTGAGAAGAAAAAAAGGCTTTGACTCTGCGTAAGCAGTGCTCAGCAGTAACAAAAACATCTCTGCATTGTCAACACTGTTTCCAACACAAATCCAAAACATAGCCACACACTAGCTACTATGAAGAAAATTAACTCTATTCCAGCCAAGACCAGCACAAGCACATACCATCTTTTATGTACCTTGAAACCAGAACACAAGGCATAGACAGAAACAAATCCTGAGCAACCGTTCATAAGAAGTGCAGTGGCATGCAAAGTAAAATATGTAGTGTCCCAGCTGCTGGTGACACACATACACTGTTGTGTTGCTGCCTTTCTGATTGCAAGAATCAGTGGCCTTTGGGGACCCCACCCCATCATTAAGGACTGAAGCAGGTCCCTGACTTTGCAGCTAAGCGGGGTGCTCAGACATCTCACTGGTGTAGCTGCTACTGCAGGAGCAACCCACAGTTTTAAGGAAACATTTAAACACAATTAATATTAAACTACAGAAAATGTTTACCAGTTTGTAAAATTATTAATTCTATTTTTTACTGATCTGTCTATTTACCAAATTAAGGCAATATATCAAAACTAATGTCTTCCCTCTCTAATTATTATTAATAAAGACTGCTTATTTCTCCTTAACAAGAATTCATTTTCTCTCTTCAGATTAATAACAGTCTGAAGTAACTCAGGCACCACAGGGCCTGATTCCAGACTTGGTTAATCTGGAATAACTCCAGAGCTTTCATGTAGCAAGATTTACAACTGTGCATATAGGAGCAGGATCTGTCCCTCCACCTGTAGGCTCTCTCTTGAAAGTTTTTCTGGTACAAACTTCAAATCAAACTCTCCCACAGTACTGGCAAATGAAAAACAGCAGCAGCACTAGCTTTGCTTACGCTTCTGAAGCCAGTGGAGATATGTATGCTGATTTTCACCATGTGAACATCTAGTTTGTCCATAATCATTAGAAAAATCATTCCGTACACTTAATCAGATGAAGAAATACGCGGAAAGTGTAGAAGAAGCATTGCTAAAACTAAACAAGACCACCTCGGGAACCCTGGCAACATTTCTGTGGTTCTCAGTATGCTCATCCAGAAGGTCTGTGCTTGTGTGTACGACCTGGATCATCCCTTACCATACAGCTGGCTAGGAAATACTGTAGCCCCAGCTGGGGGCTTTCACAGTGTCCTGGTTTGAGATAGAACAGAACCAATTTTCTTTTCAGTAATTTTACTTTTCAGTTAAGTCTCTTCTAATGGACTGTACTCTCTGAAATTAACGGTATATTTTTCAGACAGTGTCTGCTTCTAGCAGATAACATCTGATGTTTATAGTCAGTACTAAGGGATGGTATGCAGAAAGGCTCTTGCTTATACATATTTCTATAACAACCAAGGTCAGCTAACTTTGTTATGTACCAAGTTGGAGGGTCAGAAGCTGAAGAATGTAAAGGGGTCGCACCTGTGGGGAGGAGTGGACAGGACAGGTGACCCAAAACTGACCAACAGGGTATTCCATCCTATCTGCATCACACTCGCTATAAAAGATCAAAGGGCTTAACCCTCTTCTTCAACAGCCAGTGTCTGAGGAGGACTCTGTTCTGTCTGTCTGCCTTTGATCCCGATCTGTGCATTCCTGAATTCATTTCCTGAATCCAGTTCATGTCCATCTCTGAGTCCAGTGGGGGACTTTCCCAGTGCCTGACAGTGACATGATCATCATCCTGGGAACTCGATATTGGTTTTGTATATATTGTATATATTTTGTTTTTTTCTTATTAATATTATTGTATATTCTTTTTATTGTTAATCGTTTTAGTTTCATATTTCATTAAAGTAGTTTTAGTTTCTTTTCAACCCGTAAGTCTCTCTCCCTTACTATCTGTCCCTTCTCTTCTGGGAGGGGAGAGAGGTTAAAACAGAGCATCTGTCATTAGTTTAGAGGCCAGCCCAGCCTAAACCAGGATGCACAGCATACCTTCTCGCACAGGAGACACCTGTGAGAGCACAGCAAGGAGCAGTCACAAACTTTAAGGAAGAGGAAGTTGACATCTGCAGCTCTGCCCGAAAACACAGGCTTTAAAGGCAGGGGAAGGGGGAGACTGAAGGCTCCCTGCCTGTGCTCTTCCTTTACTCATGCCTCCAGCTGCTGGGGCACAGGATGCCCAGTACGGGTGAATCCAGCACTGCTGGCCTGGGTCTAGAGGAGTCCTGCCTCCCACCACTGCTTTTGCAACTTTTTGTCCCAGTTTCATGGAGTTGTTTGGCCTCTGCTCATGCCTTTTAGTGGAAGAGAGTCTAAGATGAACTGTAAAGGCGCGAGTGCTTGCTGGTTTGGGGTTTGGGATTCTTTTGTTGCTTGGTTTTGTTGTTGTTTTGTTTTTTTTTTTTTCCTTTCTAAAGCCCTGGCTGTTGTTTTATAAGTGCCCTTCTGACACATATTTGTGCTTGAGAAGGTTAAGCAACTTTTGCCTCTCAAAAATGATGTCCTCAGTTTATCCACAACCTCTGTACAGCAAAAGCAACTGCAATCAAATACCCTCATGTTACCCAGCATTTAGCACAGCCCTGACCTGACAGTGCCATCCTCTCTAGGGAGGAGAGGTAATTTAGACTCCCTGATAGCTTTCTTCTGTCTGACTCTATAGTACCGGATGTTGCTTAATTATATGTGGGCTGTGCTTTGCTTTGTGCCTTTTTCCAAATTAAACCTCCCTTTGTCATTTTAGCACAGCTTTTGTACTCTTGTTTTAGCTTCCTAAAGCTGCATCTGTACAGCATCTTCACCCAAGCATCATAAAAAATGCTAAATGACTTATGTAGGTCTTCTCACTTAAGGTCATTTCAATTATGGCAACATCAACAGATGTATATGTTCATTAATAGAAGTGTGATATGTGTTTGTGTCCCTCTGAAAGTTCAGTCAGAAAATTATAGATTATACTGAGACACTGCAGGAATTGCTACTGTGTAAGTCAAATGCTCTATTATTAAAAATGTCATCCCATATGAATTTCATAAATAGCAAAGCCAAGAACAGAGTAACCATTTTAAAAAGTCTAGAGGGGATTCCATAACAACATTTAAATGCATTACTACTCAAACAATTTGATTGGATTATAAAATATTTAAAACTGCAGCTGTACATGTGGTGTTTAATGTTGACTATTTTGATTTCTGGAACATCTTACCTAAGAAGTACAACTTTACGAAACTAGTTATATAATTACTATATAAATAGATAAGAAAATCTATAACCCATAGAAATACATGGTTTCTAAGGTACTGCATATAGCTGGCTTATTCTACGTACACAAATAAAAGAAAACAGAAAAAGAACATTAGGCATTAGAGTTTGTTTAAGACTTGCCCCTGGAATAAAGCAGGATGTTATTTTGCTAAAAATAAATATCACAAGAGATGCAGGACAATGTGTGCTAAATAGCTATTATTGGCCAGATTCTCAGGTGGTGTAAACTGGCATTGATCCATTGTAGTTAATGGTTTCACTGACAAGTTTTGGCTTTATTTTCATTCTGTGTCCTCTAAAATTTTTTTCTGGGATCTCTCTTACATATGTACTAGGTATGTTTGGGTTTATAATTAAATCTTCATTGACTTTTTAAGCAGAAAGGACAATTTTAAAACATATTTTTCAGAAGAATAGCTATGTATTAATCGACAAATATATACTGATGCCCATATGTTATAGATACCCTTTCATATGCTAACTGTACCTCTTCTGCCAAACTATCTGTCAGCTCTGCTGCTTTACCTGGATGAGTGTCAAGACATAATTCATCCAACAAACTCATGTTATTGGTCACTGCATTTCCAGTAAGAGCAACCTCATTTCAGAAGCACAGTGACTATCAGAAGTGCCTTTTGTAATGGCTGACATTTTGGCTGAGATTTCATGGATTAGACTGGGGCTGAAAGCTAAAGCTTTGCAGCTTTAGCTATGGGATCCATTCTGTAGACAAGTGGTGTAACATATCCACCTCCTTTGTGCTTGTGCAGAAAACACTGTGGGTTACCTTATTTTTGCCAGAACAGTCCCAGGTATGCTCTAAATTCAAAGTTGCCACTGAGACCTTGTCGCTGGTGTCTGCTTGTCTCCTGCAGGCAGCCTGGTCAGCTAATGAACTCAGTCAGCGTACAACTCCTGTCTGTCCTTGCAGCAGGAGACAATGGACAAGGTCTTCTCTGCTTGACATCGCTCCTGCAAGGGCAGACAGAATAGCTGGAGGTGCAAGCATGCCCACAACGCATTTAAGTATGTGCTACAGGAGATTTCCAAGCTGTGGGTACATCTGAAGGATGGAGGGTCATCCCAAAACACACTTCCACCAGCATACAATTTAAATAGCAGCCTATTTTTGGCTATAAGAGCACAGCTATGATATTTCACTTCAACTTGAAGAGACACAATGACATCTTTCCACACATTCAGTTCCTTTATATGACTCTTGTTTCTCAAGACATTTCATTTTAGGCTATCTGATCTGAACATATGCAAATTCAAAATGCCCTTCTGAAAATTCTCTAATCCTGCCCACCATTTAGGCTTGGCATAAAAGCATCATCCACGTGTCTCAGCAAGCCAAATGACCTTGTAGACCCTGTTTTCCTGTGGGAGACTCACCTGTATTTATTTCTGTTAAACAGAAATTAACTTGGACCTCCATGTGCAACCTCATTTAGCATAGTTAATTCCAGATTCCAGAGTTATTAAAACAAAAAGTGCATCTTACACATTGAAATCAGTGGGAATTAGACTTTAGTAACACACACAAGGCTATAACAAAGGTAATCAAACAGCATAAGGATAATCCACTAATTGTTGAAATGAGGCAGAACATTTCCACGACTTGTCTCAACAGCTAGCCCTGGGCTGAGTTGTGTTTGGAGTTCAGGAAGTTTTTATCATTTTAAAGTATGTCAAGCCTGTGCACTTCAGGGCACAGCAGGAAGCAGAGGGAGGATTTTGCTTGCCCTGAGGTAGGCAGTTCTAGTCAAGGAAATGAAGATCACCCAGTTCCAGTTGAGCAAGTGAACTCTCCTGGTTCCAGTTGAGGGCATGCATATCTACTAGGCCTTCAAAATCAGGCCAGTGCCTAACTGGTACACATTCTGCTTCCTCAGATGGTCTTTGAAAAATCATCCAGTCTTTAAAAGGAACACAAACCTGAAGTTTCTGTAATTTCCTGGGTTTCTATATGACAAAGAGGCCAAAGGCTGCTGAAGCAAATTAGGATCATGCTCTCAGTATATCTTTGGAATTATTTTTTTCTCAGCCTGAAAGCAGAATTTGACATTCAGTAACCTCTGTAAGTCCAAAGAAATGCTATTGACTTCACTGCAACTACTATAAACTACACTCAATATAAGTGAGAGTGAAGCTGTGCCACAGTTTGGTCATTACTCTATGAATTCATATGGTATAGAACAAGCCCAGCAACTATTTGTGTTGTTTTTATTTTAAACACCTAGCTTCTTGGTGCATGGTAAATTTCATGAGTGGTCCCTGCCCTTGATCATTTCAAATGGTGTTTGAAGCATTTGGATCTTAAAAATCTCACTATCTTCTAGGAACTGTGCCTTTCCTATGACTGGGTCTGAAGTTAGAGCTGTGCCACTTAAGAGAGAAGTTCAGAAAAAGGTGCACCAGAAATTTGTGCATGGACCCACGTACATAGTGGAGAGGTAAAAGCATCACAAAATTAAAGAAAATATAATGCCAACACAGCTTTTAACTTTTGGCTGCCTTGATTCCTCTCATTCTACTTATGTGTGGTCTCCTTGAAAAAATAACTAGGTATATGGAAAATATATGATCAAACATTTATATTCAGGTGTAGCATGAAGGAACCTGCAATACCTTTCCCCCTTACTACAGCTTGGTAGAATGATTGTGCTGGCAAGCAATTTGCCAGCTTGTGGTTATAGGGTGAGCAGCTCACACCCTGAACAAGGTCGGTGCTCTGCTTCATTCATATAATATCTTGGATGCAATGGACAGACATCTCATACCATTATTTACTTAAAGGTGTATTATACTTTGCAGAACATCTTATACGTCCAAATAGACTATTTGAGAGGCAAACTGCCTCTGAAATGGACCAAATGTGAACAGACATCCAGCTTCATTCCTCACCATTCAAGCAGTGTTTAGGATTCTAGTTTTGTAGTGGAAGGGATCTATTTTACCTCAGTGGAGTTATTCTTGATTTACAACAGATTAGAATTAGTCCTCACAACTGGAGAAATCTATTCTACCAGGATGGTGATGGAGGCATTGATCCTAAACAAATAAAATGACCTTCTCTTTGAATTACTTTGGGCTTCACTAATTAAAATAATTTTGCTAATGAAAGCTGCAAAAATATTCACACAATTCTCATGCAGTCGGTCTGACCTTCTGCTGATGTTTCTGATGATGGCAAACACTTTACTCACCAGCAAATGTACAAGCTGTAGAACTGCTTCTACAATGTAAAAAACTAGAAAACCTGAAAATAATAGTTTATTAGAGTAACTTCAGTATCAGTGGCATGCACCGAGTTCTGTGCATACATGCATGGTGACTTAAAAGTGCTAACACATCTTCTGACCTCACGGCTTCATTATTTCTTACAGACCTATTGACCAAATCCATTGGTATGATTTACAAACCACACTTGCAGATCGTCTGTAAATTAAGGTTATTTTTGTTTAAATAGTGTTCTGAGGGACAAAATTACTGACTTAAACAGGCAGTCAAAACTTAGGCAGAATTTATTTTGAAATCTTTGAATGAAGACTGTTAGAGCTGAGCCAAATAGTTTTTGAGACATACATTAATATAAGCATCTGTAAAGGATGGCTTAATGCCAGAAAAGAGAGTAGAATATTTTGCCAGTCACATGCTTATTATCTTGTAGACTGGTAAAATGTAGGAGTTTTTACACATTGTTAACAGTCATGACTGTTAAGATTTTTTTATCAGCACTGGTGCACAGATGTTCTAAACAAAAGGAAACTTTCTGTTTGGGTGGACTTGGATATATAGGTGCCCTGGTAGTGAGCAAGAGAAGCATACTGATCATTAGTAAATTCTCATATTGTTCATTTCAAAATCTATTTTCTACAGGTATTTCATTCCAAGCCCTGAAAAAATACTGTCATATTAAGGAAATAGTGTTAATTAACCAGCTTCTTCTGATACAGAGTTCCCATCTTGACTTTTTCAGTGTTTTGACACACTGACATACCATTTTTAATTGTGGTACAGTTTGAGGTCCACAGCTTGTCCTTAAAAGGTCTCCCAGGACAAATCCAACCAAACGCTGGTTTAGCCATGCACAAGGTAGTTGTTCCTAGAAGTAAAAATAAGGAAGCAGACAATGGAGGGAAATGGAGGTGAGGAAGTCTTTTGGCAAACAGGAAAATGCTAATCCCCAAAACATTGTATATGTTGGAAACAACCTTTAAAGTGCTGCAAAAATACAGACAGACTTAAGGAAAGAATTGTAGCAGGGATCAGAACTGACTCCAAAATACTCTATCATCTCCCTACAGTTTTGGTTACATTTCACATTAGTCTATATGTTCTAAATGTTTAGGTAGATTTAGCTGTGTGTTTACCATTTTCAAGAATGAAAAATGTGTGCTTAATACCCTGTTCCATTTTGAAAATTTCAGCCTCTGTTATTTTGTGCAAATTCAGCCATCACAACACAGTATTTTAAGAAATCACTTCCAGGAAAGTTCAGAGTCCCCTCAGACACAATACAACTTACCTTGCAATCAGGAATAAGGATCATAGCCCTAAAAAGTCCCCGGGTTTATTGAAGAATGCATATAATTTTTCCTTTCCATTTCATCAAAGTGAGGAAAAACAATTAAAAAAATATTTATGTATGACTGGGCAGCCCATGAGACTGGCATGCTTAGTCTCTAGTATTCTGTCATTGACAAAGGTTGCTACCAATTCCTGCAGACAGACGAGCAGTCAAACGTCTCTACCATAATGAGCATGCGCAGTTACTCCCTAGCTCACTTTAGGTAATGTCTGGTATATGCTCTGAACCGGGATGGTTTATTTCCCTACATTTTTTTTTCCTCCTGTCTTTAAATATTTGCCATTAGAAATCTGGATAGTCTTGCTATATTTATATAAATGTCACTCCTTAGGCTTCACTGATATCTTCTAGCAATTAATTATTTATTCTATGAGTGCACTGTACACTCATTTTTAATGTACAGCCATTGCGAGTTCCTTTTGCTCATATTATAAACACTGCATTGTTGAAAATCAGAAGGGAGGAATCCCAGGAAACAAAGTCCTAATAGATGCAATATTAAATAGATATCCCTGAACGAGTGTGTGTTTCTATACAGTGGTGTGTGTATTTTATCCCTATTTATTATTTGTACGGCTGTGGCATGCAGAAAACCACGCAACTGTGAATCAGGGCTATGTTATTCTAGGTACTCTGCAAAGAGACTGTCATGTCCCTAAAGGCCTTACGTATAGCAAAGGACAACATAAAATACAGAAGGTTAGCAGGTTGCCCAGATCTACTGTCATTTACAGTTCCCAACTTCCAATGGCTTTATACTCCCACTGCTGCGCAAATTTGTGTTTTGAGTCTCACATCTCTCACTACAGATGCAGAACTGGCTTGATGCAGTGAAGCAACAGGGCAGTGGTCATTTGGCTAATTGCCCTGTAAACTGGTGTACAAGAAAGCTTGATGCAGAGCAATGCAGGATGAGCTAACACCAAAGCTCCTTTCGTCCTTCCCCCTTTCGCAGAAGCCCACTGAAAGCACAAAGGCTGCTCCACCTGCCAGGCTGAAATTGCCCTGGCACAATAGCTCTCTTGCCTTTTGCAGTGCGGAGGGCTGCAGTCCTCATTTTCCACAGGCAGGGCTTTTGCCCACTTACAGCTAGGTGTGGATGCTGAGGGGAAGAAAGGGGGTTTTGTTTGTGATACCTTTTCATGTTTCATATAGCAAAGCATGTGAATTGCTACCTACCTCAAACCAGCTCTGCATAACTTTGCAGTTTTCTGGCTTTCTGGCATTTACAAAGGATTGTGCAGGGCTACATCCTCCCTAAGCAAAGCCTTAATCTGTTTTCAGTCAGTTACTTTTTTTCTGGCAGCAGATATAAGGCCACACAGTCAAATAATGAACTTGTCTTTCATTTGGATATAGTTTATTAATGACAAAAACGCTAATCCATTAATCAATTTAAAACAAGTTGGTAAATTAAAAAAATTCTCAGTCTCCTTTAGTAACAGGATCACATGCATCTTAAAAGGGGGCCATTATCTCCATGGGTTTCTCAGCTGAAGTTAAAAATCTAAAAATGATTTTCATTCATTTCTCATTAATATGCAAAATTATTCAAATTAGATAGTAATTAACCATCTACTCAGTAGAAAACCTTTTCATGATAATTTATGATAAACTCAGTAGCAGCTTTGATTGAGATTGATTTTTGGTGTTGAGAAGCTATCATGAATACAAAAAAGCACCTGAAAAAATATTTTTAAACACCTAACTTACTGCTCAGCTAATTATATGGTAACCATGTTCACAGATTATTTCAAAGGAAGGCCTATAGGCAAGATACTAATGCTGAATGAAACAGGCAAAACATCCTTTTGAGTTTGTCCTACATTTCATCTTAAAGCTCAGCTTTCTTCACATCTCCCAGCCTAAATCATTTAGAATGTTAAATGTTTAGCGCTGTTTAATTCAGCAAACGGATACATTGGAACTAGGGCTTTGCTTGATAAGGCTTTCAGGATTGCTTTCAAGATAAAACTGTTTTGAAAAATCAAAATACATTCAAGACAAACTGTTGTTTTACTATGCAGTGTTCCTGGGAATATCACTATGATTTGTAAACAGACTCCAGATCTATTTTTGCAGATGGCGAAGGCGGCTCAGCAGGTTACAAGGTTAATATCATGGGCACGCTGCACTATGGAGAATACGGTTTTGTTCTTAGTGGCAAAGATGAGCTTCAGGATTGGGGGACATTGTAGCTCTAAACACTGGGGATTGCTGTTCAAAAATGTTACTCTCTTGAGGTGGGAAAACCAGAGGGAAAGAAGCATTGACCTTGTGCTGCTGAAGTAGCATTAAGGAGAGAAAAAACCCTATTCAATACCTATCATCACTAGTGGGAATTGCTATGAGCACCCATGCCAAAGAGGCAGGACTGTAGAGGAAAGAAAAAAATGATATTCTTAAAGGCTTTTCCACTGAACTTGGTCACAGAACTAATGCAACCAACAACTGATGCACTCATAACAAATAAGGTATTTACTGCACATTCTGGGTATTTTGTGTTACTTAAATAATTACCAACCGTAATAGGAGAAAGAGGAGCCTTGAGGCCAAACCTCTCGAACTATGTCACCTGGGGGGATGGAGGGAACAGGAGGAGGTGAAGGGAGCAGGTTTCGGTTATGAGCTCTGTGACTGTCCCTAAGGTTTAGCTCCAGCTGAGATCCAGAGCTGAAAGGCCTGTTCTCCAAGGTGAAATCAAGGCTATGCATAAGCTGCACCTCACCGCAGGTAAATCTTTTTCAGTCCTTAAACCAACACTCAGAATTAGGTAAACACGCATATGTCTAATAAACATATAACTAGCAGCAAAAGGATAGAGTATGATACCTTTGAACAAATCTCCGTTCCTATAAGGACAATGGCATCAGCGTTCACATACACTAGTTCTTGGCTGGGTTTTATTTATTGCCCCACCACAAAATCCTTTTCCTCATCAGCGTGCTATATAAACGTCTTGGTTAGTAAATAATCAACAACTGCACTTCTTGGCCCTGTGTTATTTTTTACATTCAAATATATTTGCCATCTATTGACCCAGTACCTACACAAGCCAAAGCCTATTGAATCCGACTGCATTGTTCCTCATTATTTACCCTGCCTCCAATTGCTTCCAGATGGTACAGCATTACAATGGCTCTATTCATTCCTCCCTAGAAGGCCCAGAGGGTGGCAATGGACAACCTTCCCCAGGAGCCCTCCTTTCTGCAGGCATAGAACGGACCACATTCATCCTGACTGCATTCATCCACAGTCATGACATGAGAATGTTTTCAAAGGGTAATAAAAAAACTCTGTCAAGAAGTTACTGATGATACCCAAGTTAGTATTTCTTCTTCCAGGGACGTGGCGAGAATCATCTCAGACATCATACAATACTTGCAGGACACTGAAACTGTAATTCCTGCTCAGGTGACATGTCACGCATAGGCCTCAAAAAGAAAGGCCATTTGGGGGAAGAAATGGGAAGAAATCATCTCTCAGCTGACACAAATTTAACTACTGGACCAAAGACCGGAGAGTCACACAAGGAAAGATGATAGAGAAGGATTTCAGAGGGAATAATGCAAATTAGCTGTTTTCTGAGACAGCAGAAACTAAAAGGAACAAGAAATTTGTTCTGAACTTTCACATTCATTGCTTTCAATGATCTATTTTTCCTACTTTTTGAGATTCAAATAAATTGAAGGTAGCCGTGTCTTTGACAAAAGCAGAAATAATAACAATCCTCTAGTACTTATAAACCTTTTCTTTTATTCCTTCCATTGAAATATCTCAGGGGAGTTTGTAAGTATGAACTTCTCAAGTGGTGAAGTGCTATTCTACTTATTTTACCAATGGGAAAATCACCACAAAGGACAGGTTTGGTTATGTGTCCAATAGGTCACATAGGAAGTTTTTGTCAGATGTAGAAACAGTTACTTAACATTAACCTGGAGCCCTGAGCATTAGTCACTAGATTTTCTTTGCAGTTTGGGGATAATAGTTGCCAGTGAGAGTTTTGGCTGAGTGAGTCTAGAATTAAACAAGCTCTGATAAGTGTGTTCAAGCAGCTGGTAGGTTATGGTGAACCACAAGAGCAAATAACATCACACTTTAATGTAGCACACTTTTTAATCTGACAGAAAAAAAAGCTTAACAATATCCAATGGCTGGCAGTCGACTCCTGAAGAAGTCCAACTGGAAATCAAGTGGCATCTCTCTGACCACTTCGCACCACTTGAATGAGAACAAAGCAGCTGGAAAGCTACCTAAGCCAGCAAGTTAAAGCCATCACAGCTCTTTTGTTGCAAAAAGAATCCAGCTCAGAAAGGTTTTGCCTCCTCAGGAGTGCTGGAGCAACCCTTTTCAACAAAATGCTACACAGGTTCTGGTACTAAGTTTGCAGCTTCAAAGAGGATTAAAAACGAGGTGGGATAACACATGGCCCAGCTGCAAAATTGGACAGCAGGGAGACCATGGTAGCTTCACAGGGCAAAATTTCCCCAGTGTCAGCCTATTTACTCATCTTCAGTGGGGTGAAACTGTAGTTTTGCCCTTGTTTTTTTTTAGTTTAATTTCCTTTTGCTGCTTGTGGAAATGTGAAACAGTTAACAACCTTGTTTCAATAATATATAATTCTGAGGGAGAGAAAATTGGGGACTTGAGGAACATGGCTTTTTTTCCCTCCCTTATTAGAAAGTCATTTTTCAAATCACCTTTCTGACACATTTGTCCATATTGATTAGCTGCTTTTAGAATGACATTGTCTGACCTGTCTAAATCCATCAATTGCTCGCCTGCTGATGCTTAATTCCCAGGCTACTTTAACTTCTAATGGTATGGTATGAATATTATTCATAAAGCCTTTTTGCTGAAAAGATCAATAATCACGTACATCTTAGGTTTGCATTCTGGGTGTTGTTCAAGTAGCCCTTTAACTGGCCACAGACTCTTCTATTTTCCTTTTATCACTGTGGACTGTAAATGTTTCATTAGTAGCATTTAGAGAGTACATACTTGATACTATATCCCCAGGAGTTTCAAGTGAGTTATTAGGAACTTATTCAGCATTAGGATTAATGCATATTCCCAGTAGTTTTCATTGCATTTCCATTCTGTGTGCCACAAACTCTACTGTTAAGTATGTTTTGTCCACTTAGAAACTGTTTGGTAGGGAAAGCACGCCTTAATTGTTCCCAAGACATCGGGTAATGCTCTACTGATAGGCCTAAGGTTGAACTAACAGGCAAGTAAGATGCAGTTTAGCTTCAGCAGGTTTTAAAGTACTAATGAGGCACAATATACTGAAGCTAAGAACTTGTCAAGACAGGCAGTTCATGTAAAAAGTTGAAACAACCTTTATATTTTTTTCCTTTAAAAAATACAAGCAATGGATTACCCCAATGCTGAGAGGATATATTCACATTAAATACTTTCTAGATTAATGGACAGATATTTGCCTTACAAAATCTGAAGAATTCAAACATCACCTGCACTTTACTAAAAGTATATGACTAAAAGAATTTTTAGGAAAGACTTTTCAAAACTAGATCCCCGAGTTGAGCGAAGGACAAAATGTATCTCTCTGAACACTAGAGGGTCAATATGCTTGTAAAATACGGAGTTTTCAGTTTGCAAAATGGGTGAATTGGATATCCTGTATTCCAAGCTGCTGTTTACGCAACTGCTTGTGTATATGTAGCAGCCTTTGCAAACTGGGAAATTTTAGAGCCTTAAATGTACAAATACTGACTAGTCACCATTTTAACTTTATGACATTTTCCTGGAAGCCCTCTCAGAATAAAAATGCAAGATTCTAGGTATTTTAGTAACTACAGGATTGATTGGAACTTCATTGGATTTTAACTACTGCATGCCAGGCTGTTGTGTTCAGTCACATAAAATATTTCATTTTCATTTTATGACATAAAAGTCTAAATGTCCTGCTGCTGAGATGTATCAATCAAATCAGAGGTTCAAATGGAATATTATCTTGATGCTGGTATGAGAGCGAAAATGACGCTTGAGTTCACAGTCAATCGGTACCGAATGTCTTCGCAGTCAATAACAGACTTCTCCATATACTTCTGCAGAGCCATTACTTCAGGGTTCATAAAGTGGAACACAGCACTTCTGACAATGCTGTAGGATATTTTTTTTTAGAACATAAAAAAGTTGCTTACACTGAAAAGGAAAAATCAAACCAGTTTTTAGAAGGATCATTTTAAGACAAGCATTTCAGACAATTAAAGCCCAAGCATTTTGTGGATAGTGATATTTCACAGATGTTTGAAGAATGGTTATAATCTGCCCAAATCCATTTTTTATGAAGACCACGGGAGAGCTATGACAGTGGGTAGACACACTAGGCTATGCAATGGGATTTTTTTTATTTTTTAGTGTGACCACCTCTCTGGCCATGAAGCACATGATTATTGTGGATAAGTGGAATGAAATCTTCTCTGCACTTGAAAAGCACAAACTGAGCAAAACCATTTAATTAATTAACAAGCACCTTGGCTTATCTTATGCTTACACATTCCATAGGCTTTTTATTCCACAGCTAACTTAGCTCACTTCACATACTTAGCGTATAGACTTTCCTAGTTGCACGCTTTACAAATTTAATGCAAGCCTGTACCAAGTGGACAGTAGGTGCCCCAAATAACACTTCCAGTGGCTTAGTGGAACTGTGGAGCACGAGTACTTATCTTTCATGAAAGCTATTCAGCACCATGTTAAATTTCCTCAGTCAGGCACTCTCTTGAAATATTCAAATGATAGTTGCTGCTGTAATTATGAAAACACAGAAGTTTGGGGGTTGTTTTTGTTTTGTGGTTTGTTGTTTTTTTTCTGTGTCTTTCTTGTAGTAAAAGAATAAAAAGATGACTGAACTGCTTAAATGTTAGAAATAGAAAGTATGACCTGCAGGTAGAAACCCAAGCTGAGGAAAAAAAAAAGAGTCCAAAAGATGAAGTGCTAAGCCTCCAGGCTAGACTGCATGCTGATTTCCAATGACTTGGCATGGGAATGAGTACATACCAAAAGGCCTCGATCAGTCAATTAACCAAAATTTGACTTTTTGCACCTCTCAGTATCAGAACCCTTCAATTCTATGCTGTAGCCCAAGTAAATGCTCGATTTCACAGGAATGCAGGATCTGCTTGATTCTGTGACTCTCCCAATACAGGAGAAAAGGACTCAGGCTCAGCAGTCTGTGTTCCTGAATAAAAACAGTCTGCTTTACTCATTGTACCAGAGCACAACATGGGACAGGTAGCCTTTTGCACCTGGAAGCCACAGAAAGCATTTCTGCACATGCTTTTGATGTTTCTCCTGGCACACTGCCACTCTTCTCCCTCCCTGCATACAGCTAGGCCATATAAGAGTAGTTAAGTTTTTGTGACCCAGACACCTGAGACTGCTCTGTAGAAAGGCTTCAGGGGACAAAACCTAATAAGTGAAAATTTGCAAAATTTTGGCGGTACGGATTGCTGCTTATTTTCCCTTAGCAAGTTGCCCTCTTCTAAGAGACCTGAATCAGAAACCTAAAGAGAAACAAATGAACTTCCAGGATTGGATGCTGAACGTTACTCCTAAGAAGATTTCACTTGGTCTCTTACATGTACCACCAACACATCAAATATTTCCCTCCCCCACACAGATATACCTTGTTATTTTGCTGTTGCTGACCCTTCACAAGACAACCTCCTTTGCAGCTTCTCATACTCATAAGGCAGTTTGAAAGTGCTGCTATGCTGTGCTTAACCCTGACCCAAAGGACAAAAATGACTACAGTGCAAGGAATGCTGCAGCATTTGTGGTGGTTAACACTTATTCCTTACTGCTAACCTTGCGTTTTCTGCCCACCACATCATGGAGTTTTTCTGGACTCAGTATGAAGTAGCAGGGAAGAAAGGGAGAAATCCAAATAAAGGAATTGTTCTGAAGGCTTGCTACAATATAATTTATGATGCTTCCCCAGCAAATGATTAAGTAAGGTTTCATTTAATATTATTGTAGAGATTTTCACAGTAATATCCTTTTTCTTCTAATCGAGGCAGATAATATTGACAATGTTGCCAAGTAATTACACCAGCAAAACAAATGTATGGCAATGTGCCCCTCCAATTCCTCTTCTGGCTGCCCAGCACGCAGCTCAGCAAGCAAGGATATAGGACACTAACAGTAGAAGAAATGGTTTTATTTATTAATTGCGAAGCTCCAGGTTACAGAAACGCCACTCAGAGTTACTATGCTTCCCATATAAATAATTGATCATTTTATAGCTCAGCACAGTTACCTCAAGAGCACATAATGCACAAAGGATCAGGCATTTGTTGATACTTAGTGCAGCATGTAGGTAATCCAATGGAAGCCAGACAAAACTTGTTCATGTGGTTCCTTCCTTCACACACTATTTCATAAGACCACAAGCTGAATGTAGTTGTGGGAACTGCTAATTCAAACAAAAACCACCTATAGTGCATACCGCCTCACCCTTTGTGGAGGATCATCTTGCTCTGTCATTGCCAGTAGATCTCTTGGAAATCTCTGAAAGTCAGTGAGTATTCCTTCAAATCTTGTCTCACCATCCTGAAGGTTAATCAGGCACATATATAACTCTCAGTCCTCCAGATTCTATGCAATATCACTTGGTCAATCCAGCCCATGAATTTCCAACATAGTCCATGCTTTTCATCTTCACTGA
The DNA here is from genome assembly GCA_013398815.1 of Ibidorhyncha struthersii. Taxonomy (NCBI): domain Eukaryota; kingdom Metazoa; phylum Chordata; class Aves; order Charadriiformes; family Charadriidae; genus Ibidorhyncha; species Ibidorhyncha struthersii. Next base: position 590,386 of record VZSZ01001515.1, read on the forward strand.
GGCATCAAGGAGGCAGAGAACCTGGCAGAAGCACAACTGGAGGAGACCCTGCAATAATCATTCCTGCTATGAATGGCTCTGCTGCCATGAATATGCCTGACAGAGCCTTAGCCTGATTAAGTTTAATGTAAGAATAATGCTCCTCAGCATGTGCCACTCCTGAATCTCTTTTTCAAGGTGTTCCACCTCAACCAGTAAAATGGCCGTCTAATGCACCAAGAATCCTTCTTGCATACCTATGAAGTACAGATGTGTGCACCCAGCTGCAATGAAAAAGACTGACCACATGTTGACCTGCACATGCTAAAAAGAGCTTCAGAGACTACAAACATCAGCAGTGAAATAGCTGTCTTCCCTGACAACAACAACAATTTTTACTGTAGCAGCTCCTGTGGTGGATTTCTCTCCTACTGTCTCTTTCATGTCCTATTGTATCGTAACACATGCAGTCCAAGAGTTAAGACAAGTTCCCAAAGGTGATGAAAAGGAGCTGACAAAAGCACTTAAGCCAAACTTTTTCTCCTAAATTGATGCCTGTGATTTAGTGACACTTAGAGAAACAATAAAAGCAAACTCTGGAAGGAGTAAACAAAAGTCATTTCATGCATATGCTCATGTTTTAGGGAGAGGCTTGGAAACTCCAGCTTTCACAAAGTCCTGACCAATACATGAGAATGAAAGCCTTTTTTCTTATTTGTAAGGACTGACTCAGGATTTTTTTCAGCTGTGAATCTAAGTGCTCCCAATTGTCTAACATAAATTACATGGTAATTTACTCTGGTTAAAAAATTGTATGAATTTTTTACCATTTGCTCTGGTAAAAAGAAAGTTAGAATTATCTGTCCAGCGGATCAACTTTTTTTTTTTTTTCTCCTGCATGTGAGAATTGCCAACTTGGTAGCATGGAATTCTGCATCCCCTATAAGACATACCTGTATAGTAAATGAAACAGCAAGTTATGTCTCCCTACTGCTGTACAGCAGTGTTTCAAGCCTCCTTTCAAAGGACAACCACAAAGAATTAGAATATAAATCCTTTCTAATGTCCATTCAATCCTTGGTCTATCTGCTATCACTGCTAAGCAGAGTGCCAATTAGTGTCAGCTGTAATGGTGGTTTCTGTACTATGAACATTCTTCAACTGGGAATTGGACTAAAAGACCATCGTCTCATTTCACACTGGAAACCAAAACAGTCATCATGCAGTAATAACTTTTGGTCACTGCTAACCCAGACCTCATCAAACCAGTGACCTTGAAATGAAAAGGTCTGTGTCCTGCTCCCTTTCCTTCCATTTCTCAAGCAGAATGGCAATGCCAAGAGTTTTTAGGATTGGAAGGAATCCAAATGTAATGGATATGTCATTGAACCCTGAGCCCTAAACTGGAAGCCAGTAAGATCTATTCTCTATCACTCTTCTAAGCGAAGATTAAAAAACCCAAACAAAACCCCACAAAAAAAAATCGAAAAAACCAAGGATTCCATTTTCAGCAACAGGCTATGAGCTGTGCAATACCTATGAAACCCATAATCGCTGACCCCAGGACACCTCTCACCACCAGCTGATAACCATCCAACATTTTCCTATTGCAACCATCTTTGCTGCTGTCTGATTTATATGCAGAACATTACATATTTTGGACTCAGTCCACTGTAACTGACCACTTAAATTATTTGGTCCTTACTTATTTGAATTATTAGTTCAGATTAATTTAAGAGGTTTGTTACCAAGCCAATGCTGCTCTGTTACCCCTGTACAACTTGAGCCGAGTAGTAAGATTGTTTGGAATAAGGGTGATTAAATTTTGAGTTGCTGGTTTTTATTTCTACTTTAAAAAGTTATAAATACTGCATTAACTGTGTTATAATACGCATGGTGATCTCTTTAATTTCCATTCTTTTTATGGGCTCAGGGTTTTTTTTGTACAACAGTTGCTGTCTTTTTACTTTCAGAAAACCAAGACCCAGAATTTAAAATGAGATCTGTGTATATATATATACAGATATGTATACGTGCTATAAAAATTGCAGCACAAATATCTACATATGCTGTCAGTTTCAAGCAAATTATCTAAGGCTCTGAAGATATTCAATATGTGAGCATTCTACTTTTAGGTCCATGATATTTCAAATTACTAAGGCTGGCTTTTGCATCACACATGAAACCTTTTTTCTGTTAAAAAACAACAACTGTAAATCTGTTTTCCCATGTCCAAGTTGTCCATTATGGGACACGTAAGGAAACGCAGGGTGGATTGTCATGAACAGAGCAATAATCATAAAATTAGAAACAAAAGAATCAGACAGAACAAAGCTGCTTCTTTTTTTTAAAGATTCTAAATCACACACAAAACATTTGTTCTGCTCCAGCTCTTTGTGAACTAATTGGCTCTCCTGGAGGGACAGGTAATTGTACTTGACTACACAAGCTGTCCTGAAGCTCCCTTGGAAAGCTCCAGTAAGCTTCCAGTGTTAGCAGCCATCAAGGATTTCACAGGTCAGGCATCGGATCGATACAGCTAAAAGCAGCAGGGACTGTAATGTCGACAGCAGGTTTCAGAAAACGCTGCAAGTGCCAGTTTGTTCCCCTTCATGCAGAAGCTCAAGACAGCTTAATTAACCCTTGGAAAATACAATTTATCCAGAGGCTCTGCGGGTCTGTACTAGGCCTTATTGGTGAACTGATAGCAGAGATACTGTAGCTGGCAGCTCTGAATTCCCATTTCCCCCTTTAATGCTGTTTCAGTTAGGATGCAAACAAAACATGATTTTAGGTGGATGTGTTTGCCTTGTCCTGAAGAGCATGCTACAGGCGGCCATGAAGGCAGCTGTTTTGTTAGAACTCACTTGTGATTTCAGCAGGAGCCTGGCCCAGCAGGTGCATTGATCACTCACATCTTGGGTTGTATGTGTGTGTGCGTCTGAGTGTGTGCGTCTATGTGTGAGAGAGAAAAAGAAAGAGGGGGAAAGAGTCATCTCCCACAGGTCTAAATGCTTCTTTGCCCTCTTGTAAAGATGTTCCCTTGTTAGTTGTCTATTTTTACTGTCTTTTAATAACACATGGCCATGAAAAGTACAGACAAGGTAATTTTCCACATCCCCAAACACCTACATTTTAGAAGACAAAGAACTTGCCAGGGGTGACAGACCAGTAAGAAGTTAGCTTGTCTGATGTGATATTCAAATTTGCGTCTCCAATGTCAGGCCAACAGGCCGAAGGGTTTTTCATTCCACAGCTCTTTTCAAGCTAAGGAAATCTGCTAAGAAGACATGCATAGAGCAAGTAGGAAAGCAAAAAAATATCCAAGTTACTGAGGCTTAGCAATTTTAACATATAAATCTGACTGTGAATCCAGTTAAAAAAATATTTAAAATAATAACTACTTACACTTCCATTAGTTATGTTTTTAATTTGTATAATTTCAATTAAATCATAGAATCATAGAATGGTTTGGGTTAGAAGGGACCTTTAAAGGTCATCTAGTCCAACCTCCCTGCAATGAGCAGGGACATCTTTAACTAGATCAGGTTGCTCAGAGCCTTGTCCAACCTGACCTTGAATGTTTCCAGGGATGGGGCATCTGCCAACTCTCTGGGCAACGGGTTCCACTGTTTCATCACCCTCTTTGTAAAAAAATTCTTCCTTCTATCTATTCTAAATCTACCCTCTTTTAGTTTAAAGCCATTACCCCTTGTCCGATTGCAACAGACTCTGCTAAAAAGGTTGTCCCCATCTTTCCTGTAGGCCTCCTTTAAGTACTGGAAGGCCACAATAAGGTACTCCCAGAGCCTTCTCTTCTTCAGGATGAACAACCCCAGCTCTCTCAGCTTGTCCTCATAGGAGACGTGTTCCAGCCCTCTGATCGTTTTTGTGGCTCTCCTCTGGACCTGCTCCAACAGGGCCATGTCTTTCTTGTGCTGGGACTCCAAAGCTGGATGCAGTACTCCAGGTGGGGTCTCACCAGAGCAGAGTAGAGTAGAGGGGAAGAATCACCTCCCTTGACCTGCTGGCCATGCTTCTTTTGATGCAGCCCAGGATACAGTTGGCCTTCTGGGCTGCAAGAACACAGTGTTGGCTCACGTCCAGCTTTTCATCCACCAGTACCCCCAAATGCTTCTTGGTAGGACTATTCTCAATCTCTTCACTGCCCTGCCTGTATTGATACCAGGGGTCGCCCTGACCCAGGTGCCGGACCTTGCACTTGACTTTGGTGAACTACATGAGGTTCACATGTGCCCACTTCTCAAGCCTGTCCAGGTCCCTCTGTATGGCGTTCCGTCCCTCAGGCATGTCAACTGCATCACTCAGCTTGGTGTCATCCACAAACTTGCTGAGGGTGCACTGAATCCCATTATGTCATTGATGAAGATATTGAACAGTACTGGTCCAAACACAGACCCCTGAGGAACACCACTTGTCACCAATCTCCATGTGGACATTGAGCCATTGACTACTACCCTCTGGATGCGACCATCCAACCAATTCCTCATCCACTGAACTCCTTGAAGAGCTGCAAGCTTACTTTCCTAAATTTCAGGGTCCTGACTTTACTCTTCCCCTGACCCATATCCCTCAGGACTGCAAACTTCAGCAGTGCATGACCACTGCAGCTCAGGCTGCCTCCAGTCTTGACATCACCAATTAGTTCACTTGCATTGGTGGCCATCAGGTCCGGTATTGCATCCCCTCTGGTGGGGCTGTCTATTAACCTGGCTTAAGAAGTTATCTTTGACACACTCCAGGAGTCTCCTGGATTGCCTACAGGTTGCTGGGCTATTTTTCCAGCAGGTGTCAGGGTGGTTTAAGTCCCCCAGCCCAGCAGGCTGAGAGCCTGCAATTGCAATGCCTTCTGTAGCTGGAGTAAGAAGGCTTCGTCAATATGCTCCCCTTGGTCAGGCAGCCTGTAGTAGACACCAACCACAAGGCTCCCTTTGTTGCCTTGATCTCTAATTCTTACCCATAGGCTTTCAACCTGCTCATGGCTATTCTTCAGAGACAGCTCTTCACGTTCTACCCATTTCTTGATGCAGACGGCAACACCTCCGCCCCTCCTTCCTCGCCTCTCTCTTCTGAACAGCCGGTAGCCATCAACAGCCACACCCCAGACATGGGATTTGTCCCACCAGGTTTCAGTAATGGCAACCAGATCTTAGCTTTCTAGCAGCACGGTGGCTTCCAGCTCCTCCTGTTTGTTGCCCATGCTGTGTGCATTGATGTAGAGGCACTTCAGCTGGGCTGTTGGCTGTGTCACCTTCTTAGAGGAACGTCCCTTAATTCCTTTGGGGTATTTCACCAGTGTATCCCTCTTGGCTCCTACTACCTCAGGAGTCTCTGGCTCATGTCTGTAAGACTTCAAGAGTGCTACAGTGCAGCAAGCACATCTCAGAGCTACAGGCTGTGGGCCCTTGATGGCACCCCCTCCCTCTAACCATTGCCTTTAGTCCCACGGCTTGTCACAGGCAAGCCTGATATCGCCTCCCTCTCCCCTAAAGCCTAGTTTAAAGCTCAGTCAATGAGCCCCACTAGCTTGTGAGTGAATCATAGAATTGTTTTGGTTGGAAGACACCTTTAAGATCATCAAGTTCAACCATTAACCTAACCTGACAAAAACCACTTCTAAACCATATCCCCAAGTACCATGTCTACCCTTTTTTTAATCACCTCCAGGGATGGCGAATCCACCACCTCCCTGGGCAGCCTATTCCAATGCTGGATAACCCTTTCAGTGAAAAATTTTTTCCTAATATCCAATCTAAACCTTGCCTGGCATAACTTAAACCCATTTCCTCTCGTCCTATCACTTGTCACTAGGGAGAAGAGGTCAGTCCCCATCTCTCCACAACCTCCTTTCAGGTAGTTGTAGAGAGTGATAAGGTCTCCCCTCAGCCTCCTCTTCTCCAGGCTAAACAGCCCCAGTTCCCTCAGTCGTTCCTCATAAGGCTTGTAAATCATGTAAATGTATCTTGTTCAGTTTATATTTACTTCCTTTAGTGAATGAAAACATGCCAGTTTTGTTCCAGAACAGTGAACTTTTACTGAAGTAAGCAAGGTAGATACCACTTTCTTTCCACTAGTTTGGTACTGTTTCTTATGGTAAAAGACTATGTGAATGAGTAGGATAAATTAAAGAAAGTCAAATTAGATTTTTTTTTTACATGCGTGCATACATATCATCATATACGCTCACACATATACGTGAAGACTTGTGGCATTAACTACGTGACTTTGAATCCACATTTTCATCTTCAATAGCTATTAAAGGCATAGGAATTTACGATGAAATAAAAAAATGCTGAACAATAAGCAATGGGGATTATAAACAAAGCAAAAACAAGCCAGACTATATCTGTGATTCCTGTATTAACACACTCACAAAATTAGCGCACAAAAAGCACTCGACAGAATTATTTAATACATCTATGCCACAGTCCCCCTATCCAAGCAAACAGTTATTAATTTTTCAGGATAGCTTGTAGGAGACAGTCTGTCAGAGGTGGTAAAAGATGCTGCTTGAAGGTATGCAAGCAAAGGGTAATGATAGATACTTGACACATTTCAACCTGGTATATTGCTACCTACTGGGGAGCCAGAAGGTTCTGAGGTAGGCCCACACTCGTTTGACATTTGTATTAATGACAGCCAAGAAAAAATAAAGCAGCGCTTGAATCACAAATGCAGAAGTGAGAAAGGGCTGGACTGTTGGACTTACTCATGTAAAGGCTAGTTTCATATGAGCAAAACCATCTTAAATACAAGTACACTCCACTCTCCATGAGGAGGTGGTTTTGCAGATGAATTGGCAACAAAAAAGACATAAGTAAGCAACAGAAAATAAATTTTATGGCTGCTTACACCAACTGTAAGTCTGTCTCCAAAATCTGAGAAAACATCCTACTGTTTTAAAGTCTATACTTACGGTTTGGACTACAGCCAGAACATGCTTGGAAAGACCACAGAATCCAGCTGGTTATCCAAGATCTGTGAGATCAAGAAGGATAAAAGAAGCATTGCTAAACATGTTGTCCCAGTTCTTAGGGAAGCTTGAAGCTGGACTGAAGAATGTGCAAGATATTAGACAGTACTAAGGGAAAGATTTACAATTTTTGGTAGAATATCAATTAAATAAGTGAACGTTTTTGACTCTAGAGTACTCGTGCATGTCCATGGAAAGATGATGGAGGTCTACAGGTACAAAAAAAAGAGCCAAATTCTCTTTCTGCCTCTGCTACCAGTCCCTTTGCTGTTTCTGTTTTTCCTGTCACTATATCTTTTTATCTTTATCCACACCTTTAGTTTTGTTTTTATTGTTTTGGAGTTTTTGGTTCCCTGTTTTATTTTGTATTTTTTATTACAATATTTGCCACTGTAAGGACCTGACCTCTACTGGAACCGCTTGGTGTTACCGTAACACACAGCAACATCTGACCAGCTGGCGTGCGTGTGAGAAGAATCACAAAATTTATAGTTAATGACAAAATATGCTCTTGTGCTTAATAAATTAAGTATTGCAACATGTCATGTTCCAGAGCTGCTGAAAGGCATGCTAGTGTCTATGCTGGTTAGACTGCTTGCTTTCATCTGCCACTGCCTGCAATCAACTTTAGAAAAAAAATACGTGTTGCAAGCGTTTTCTTCAGGAAATACAAATGGTTTCTGAGGACCCACAATGAAGAGCATTTTAGCATTTTATGACAGTTCTAGAATATAGCAGGTAAAGATCCTTATAGAGAGCTCTGCTCTGACATATTCTAAACAGTGTTATTCATTAGAATCTGTAAGAGCAATATCTAAATCTGTCATAGCTCAAAAATTCAATTTTAATAAAATCAACAAAGAGCTTTTATATTCCCACAATACAGTTTAAAAACTAAATCCTCCTGTTAATTATCAGGGAGTGCAGGCTCTCCAAGGTTGAGTACCTATTTCTGTTTAAAGGTCGACACCTTAAGTGCTCTAAAATCCACATACTTGCTCAAATTGCCTTGAAATTTGGTGTGCCTCATGGGGATCCAAGGTAAGGTTAGACTCATAAGCTTAGGGTCACATTCGTTTGTGCTTTTCAAGATATGGCATGAAAAAACAGCTTTTCCTAAGTGATAAAATTCTGATAAACTGTTTTTTCTGTTCTTGCATATCCTTAGTGGATCAAACCACAGCTTTCCACAATGCTCCAAATGTTGTTAACATTCAACATTTGGCACCGTGAACAGGTAAGTATCTAAATTCCTGATCCTGAGAAACTATAGAACATATTAGGATTCTGAAATCAAGAATGACTTCCACCATACTGACCATCTTTAAAATGAGCTGGCTGGTACAAGAGGATGTATAATATAAAACTTACTCTATAGCTAGTGGCAGTTCCTCAAAAGGAATTCTGAAAACCAGCTGAGATATTATCAGTAATGCAAAAACCTTTGACAAAGATGTATTTTATTATTTGGGGGAAATACAGTTAAAATACTTTTGGAAAAGAAAGCGAGTTACATGTATGAATTCTTGCTTTGGAGGACAGGAGAACAAATGAACAGTGAGAAGACCAAGGAAGGAAGAGCATTTCAAGAGCAGCAGGGAGCCAGACAGGAAGGTCACAACACTCTGCAAAGAACTTGAGGAGACCAAGGAGGAAGGTGGTGAGCAACTCTCATGCTCTTTTTCTCCCCTCTTATGTGTGTTTCAGAGGCTCCTCCACATTTGTGTCTGGTCCTGGTGAAACCCTGTTCCTCTGGGGAGAAAGGGTGGGTGTCCAAAATCATGTCCTGTCTACATGGAAGGAATAAAATTTTATATCTGTGAAAACCAGGACATTTTAAATAAGATACCTGCCACCACTTTGTCAGGGTGGGATGTTGGAATGGGCCAGCCTTCACAGCTGACTTGGACAAAGGCACAGGGAACAAGGCCACAGAGGTGGGCTAATAAGAAGTCATCAGGATACAAAAAAAAAGGAATCTTATGACCTTATTTCTAAAGAGATATTGGTTTAATGAAACAAGAGAAAGGGACTGGAAATGGTGACTAGGGAGGCTCTATGTTTTTAGAAAAATTAGATAAGACAGACAGACTCACTAGCTTTATACCACACATTTAATATTCCTGTAGCTATCCCATAATAAAAAAAAAAAAAAGAAAAAAAACAAAATGTTGGGCAATGTGTCGTATTTGTGATTTCTCTGCTAGTAAGCAGGAATTTCTGATTACATAAAGCATCTGCTTGCTGATGGTGTTGTGAGGAAAATATGGCATGAGTTGATGACCATACGCTTAGTTATTTCCCTGCAACAATTTATTGAGGGGGCTGTCTCAGCTCAGGGCATGTAATGTCAGCCTTATCCAGAGAAAGTAAAGTTGAGTTTTAATGCTGTTCAAGCTAAAAAAGTCTTAAACTTATGCATGTCCCTTCGTATATACTTCATTCAAACCCGATGCAATCCAATCCATTTATTTTTACTGAGAGCTTTGATATTGACAGTTCGAAAGAATCATACAGTCCAGTACCACTGGCTCCTCCTGTTCTACTTGGAAATATATACTTGGCTATAAATTTTTCGGGGATAATGCTACCGCCAAAAAAAATAAATAATGCAGAGTTTGTACGGTCTTATATATGTGGCATGAGACATCCATGTATGTACTACTGTCATGTATTAATCAGTAAAATGTTCTGAATAGTAATTCTTTCAATTATAAATGTAGTTTAAAACATGCCCAAACTGTTATTGTAGTTAGGCTGAATTGACTTAGAAGTTCCAGGTGAAAAGAGTACTTGAAGAGAAAATACCGCAATAGGAAATTGGCTAGCACCAAAAATGGCTCATTTGAGGTTCTGCTTGTACAAAATTTATTCTAAGAAACTCTTGACAGTGGTATCACTTATTGTAAGTATGACTTTTTCTGTCATGGTTTTAGAGAACAGCCGTATATAACCTTTTCATTTGATCTAATTAGATTTTTAATATTTCATTCATGTATTTCCGCTGATCTGTCACATAAAAATAATGCAAAATACAAGCTTATTGAGCCATAAATTCATTCCTTTTAGGTTTTGCCCTTTTTAAGTTCAGTGACTTAACTCTTCTAACCTTTCAACACTATCATCTACATAAGGCCAAATGATTTCAGAAAGCCAAAAAGCATCAGGTAAAAACTGCTCCATGAAGGAAGGATAAAACTGCATCAACAGGAGGTAGGAAGAGCCTCTTGTAAGGCTTCAATACAAGAAACTTTTTGTTAAATCTTCTGTAAGAATGCCACAGCAGAGCTGCTTGCCCATCTGTTGCTGAAACACATATACCAACTGGCACCATATCTAACAGCATCAGATTCACAAAGGTTCTGGATTAGGGTTTCTTAGGGATGCCCAGCTAGGACATGGAACCTTTTCAGCCAAGATCCAAGCCCTGAGAAGCAAAAGAGGAAAAGCAGTTACAGCATATCAAAGTCACCTAAAAAAACCCCAAGCTCTTGCCTCCCTTCAGAATGTGCCCAGTGTACTCTGAAACATGTATTGTCCGCTTCTGATCATATTACAGGGAAGTTGGTTGCTGTTTAAAAAAAAAAGTCTCCTCATTGTATTTCAACATACATATGCTTGCTACAGCATTCAGGCATTTGAGTCTGCCGGTGTGTACAATTCATTATACACAAGAAGAATGCTTATAGAAACCAGGGAAACAGCACTGCAGAAGCCTGTCTTGCAAAGATGAGCACAAATCATACCCCTGTAACAGCAGACAGCTGAAACTGCAGATGTCCAGAGCATATTGCTGAGAGCATGGTGGAGGTCAGAACTACTGCTCCAGGTTAGTGCAAAGGGAGTGAGAAGTTGAAGCAGGTGGCATAAAGGCAGTCACTACAAACCCAAGGAAGTGACAGAGACAGAAGTACACTTGACACTCCTGCGTGAGCAGCATGCTGCCCATCATGAAGAAAGTCTTAGGTTCTCATAGTTATATACACTGAATACAGAGTTGAATTTACTATGTGAACCAATAGCTGTATTTTCTCCAAGCCGAAACAGATCATGATAGAATCAGGTTGAACAAGATGGCCCAACAACTGAGGCAAAAATTGAAACATTAGGTATTGTCAGAAAAGATTACCAGAGCCGTGAAAAGTGACAGCCATTGCTCCAAAGTAGAGTTCACACCCCAGAAAGAATGGGGAGACACAGGAGACTGGTACAGAATTAGAACATAATCAGGATCAGGTCAGGAAAAATCATCCTACTGCTCCTATTGCTGCCAGAAAGCTAGAGAAGAAAACCTTGCTACTTTTGAAAGGAATAACTGCTTTTTGCTTAAGACACCAGGCTAAAGACTCCAGCAGAACAATTTGCTTTTCAAATCTAGCCAAGATATACCAATGTGCAGCCACACTCCTGAGAAGTATAATGGTTAGAGATTTTACAGATAGCAATAGAAGAAATAATGTAATAGAAGAGGGATGGATTCAGGGACTTTAAAAATACACACCATTCAAATGCAGAGTCAGTATGGTGAAACAGAAGATCTTTCAATTATTGCAGCAACACTGCTCATAAAAGCAAGATCTAAATGGTGGGAATCCAGAAGAGGCATGCTACTGTGTAGCCACATGGGTGGTACTCCATGCATTTCTATCAGCATTGATGTGATACATAAATATTACTTGAATATTAAAAATACTGAAGACTATTGTATCTCTTATTTTAACATAAACAAGTTCTCATCAGGCAACACTTCAGTGCAACTGGGTGGCTCACCCTGAGCCAGTCTCTGTCAGAAGGGCAAAGAAAGGAAGAATAATGATAATGGGATAATCGACCGTCAAGCGCTTCGAGAGAAGTCACAGAGGCCAACACATGACTGTATAGACACAACAGCTTGCAAAACCAGAAGTCTTTGCTAACGGTAGAAATCTGCTGCTCTGGGTAACTACCTACAGGTGAAGTTAGTCACGGTTTTCTCTTTAGAGGTGTTGTGGGTCCATTCTCTGAGATTTTTAAGGGCTGCTCCTCTGAAAGCATTCCTGGGAAACAAGCATATACAAGAGGTTTTTCTGCCTTGCTAGAAAGAATGCAAAGGACCGTATAGTTAGAAAGGGACAGGCTTCAGTTTCTTTGTCAGCATGAGGACTGTGTGCACTACAGTACAGAATAAAGCTTCTGAAAACTGTGGGAGAAAATGGTTAGCGTAAGCTATTAACTCTATAATTTTCTACACATGCTGGGCAAGTATCCTGTGAAAGAGCAGGACTCTCTCTGCAGTTACTGGGTCCATAAAGCAACCCTCAACAACTGTTTAGATAGGAACATGTTTTAAATCCTGAAAGCCTGGAATCACTTTATTTAGTCAGCAGTGGGGCAAAAGATGATTTAGAAATAGCTTCCTGGTGTGTCTGGAAATACATCTGTATTTCATCATATAATGGAACAAACATGGCATAGTTCAAATGCAGGAATCGGTTATATAGATGATGTGTTCATTATAGGTACAAATTAGGAAGTTCCTTTGGGAAGATCAGTCTATTCTGAAGGTCACTGTCAGGTCAGATTTATTCCAAAGCAGCTTCTTTCTACACAACCTGAACTAACACACTTCTCTCATACGCTCAGCTTTTGTTCAGCAGAGTTTTTATTTGTGTTTTGCTTTTTAATTTCAGAGAAGTCCCAAACTTAGGCATACTCAATGCTGTCTTTACATTTAAAACCTCCACGCTGCAGTGTCGTACTGGTGAGAGCTGACACTTGCCACTGCTGTCACTCCATTTCTGCTGCTGATGCAAGGCTCCTAAGCCTGAGCTGTGTGCACTGAGCCCTGTTTCCCTGCAGCTCTGCTTCAGCAACAGGAGACTACACTTTGCATTTCTGAGCAGAGGAGAAGCAGCATAGCTATGCCTTATCCTTCTCACCCCAGTCGGATCTTACATCACAATAAAGCAGCATTACAACTGTACAGAAGAACTAATGCTCAGCATGAGAAGGATCTGAAAAGTTTATATGTGAAGATGTGACAGAGAAAGGAGTGTGAAGTGGTCTAGAGAAGAAGAACTGAGGGGTAAGGTGGGGCTTTTCCGAGAAGAGGAGAGTGCAATGGGAAGGGAGAAGAAAGGGAAAAGCAAAGGAATCCATAGGAAGAACACGGTGAAAATGCTAGCAGAAAGACAAACAAAGAAGGAAAGGTCTTGCAGCTATACATTTATGTATATACTTACACATCTAGTTGCAGGGAATGACAAGGGAAGAAACAGGAAGACTCAACAGATCAATACCCGGCTCTGAGCCTTGTGTCACCACCAGGACTTCAGGTTTTTTGGCCTTCGGTCAGTTTACATGACACCAGGCCTGCAGGCATCAGACTGGGTACACCTGTCTTAAAGGAGGAAAAAGATTTTTGCACAGGAGTCAGCAGGGCTCATCAAAAGGGATTTAAACTAGATTTGAAGGGGGAAAGGGATAAAACCAGGCTCGCTAGAGACAAGCCTGGGGGTGTCGCATCAATGTTTGTGGGACAGCGTGCTACTGAGGTCCTTCGGTCTGCCATTCCAGTGGAGGCAGGGGATGGAATGCCACGTGATAGCAAAGACACAAGGGATATTGATGGGCTAGAAATCACAAAAATGCCTGGGAATGGTCAGGTAGGAATTAGGGCTTCTCCCCCAAAAAAAGGTGACAGGCTCAATAGTCCAACTGAAGTCCATCTACACTAATGTACACAGCATAGGCAACAAACAGGAGGAGCTGGAAGCCGTTGTGCAGCCGGAAAACTAGGATATAGTTGCCATCACAGAAACATGGTGGGATGATACACATAACTGGAGTGTTGCATTGGATGGCTATAAACTCTTCAGAAGCGATAAGCCAGGAAGAAGCAGCTGTGGTGTGGCCCTGTATGTTACGGAGTGCTTCGATTGTCTTGAACTTAATGATGGTGATGATAGGGTCGAGTGTTTACAGGTAAGAATCAGGGCGAAGGCCAACAAGTCAACAGAGTCCCTTGGAAGGCAGTCCTGAAGGGCAAAGGAGTCCAGGAAGGCTGGACATTCTTCAAGAAGGAAATCTTTAAGGTGCAGGAGATGGCTGTCCCCATGTGCTGTAAGACAAGGTGGCGGGAAAGAAGACTGACCTGGCTAAACTGAGAGCTTTGGCTGGAACTCAGGAAGAAAAGGCCTATGGAAGAAGGGGCAGGCCACTCAGGAAGACTACAAAGATTTTGTAAAGCTATACAGGAAGAAAATTAGAAGGGCCAAAGCCCAACTAGAACTTAATCTGCCGACTGCTGTAAAAGACAATAAAAATGTTTCTATATAAGTACATTAATAACAAAAGGATGACTAAGGAGAATCTCCATCCTTTATTGGATGTGGGGGGAAACACAGACACCAAGGATGAGGAAAAGGCTTAAGTACTTAATGCCTCCTTTGCCTCAGTCTTTAATAGCAATACCAGTTGTTCTCCGAGTACCCAGCCCCCTGAGCTGGGTGACAGGGATGCGGAGCAGAATGACCCCCCCATAATCCAAGACGGAACGGTTATCAACCTGCTACATAACTTAGATGCACACAAGTCTCTGGGGCCAGATGAAAACCACCCAAGGGTACTGAGGGAGCTGGCAGAAGTGCTCATCAAGCCACTTTCCATCATTTATCAGCAGTCCTGGCTAAGCCGGGAGGTCCCAGTTAAGTGGAAGACAGCAAATGTGACACCCATCCACAAGAAGGGCTAGAAGAAGGACCTGGGGAATTACTGGCCTGTCAGTCTGACCTCAGTGCCTGGGAAGGTTATGTGACAGTTCATCTTGAGTGCCATCACACGGCACATACATGACAACCAGGCAAGCAGGCCCAGGTTTATGAAAGGCAGATCCTGCTTGACTAACCTGATCTCCTTCTATGATAAGATGACCTGCTTAGTGGATGAGGTAAAGACTGTGCATGTTGTCTACCTAGACTTTAGCAAAGCTTTTGACACCATTTCCCACAGCATTCTTCTGAAGAAACTGGCTGCTTATGGCTTGGATGGGTGTACACTTTGCTTGGTAAAAAAATGGCTGTATGGACAGGCCCAAAGAGTTGTGATGAATGGAGTTAAATCCAGCTGGCAGCTGGTCACAAGTGGTGTTCCCCAGGGCTCAGTGTTGGGGCAGTTCTCTTTAATATCTTTATCAATGATCTGGACGAGGGGATCGAGTGCACCCTCATTAAGTTTGCAGATGACATCTAGCTGGGCAGCAGTGTTGATCTGCTTGAGGGTAGGAAGGCTCTACAGAGGGATNCATAGGTATCTGGACAGGCTGAATTGATGGATCGAGGCCAATGGTGTGAGGTTCAACGAGGCCAAGTGCCGGGTCCTGCACTTGGGTCACAACAACTCCATGCAGCGCTACAGGCTTGGGGAAGAGTGGCTGGAAAGCTGCCTGGTGGAAGAGGACCTGGGGGTATTGGTTGACAGCTGGCTGAGTATGAGCCAGCAGTGTACTGGGGCCAAGAAAGCCAATAGCTTCCTGGTGTGTATTAGAAATAGTATGGCATGCAGGACTAGGGAAGTGATTGTCCCCCTGTATTCAGCACTGGTGAGGCCTCACCTCAAGTACTGTGTTCAGTTTTGGGCC
>VZSZ01001515.1:607632-632382 GCA_013398815.1 Ibidorhyncha struthersii
CGAGGCCAATGGTGTGAGGTTCAACGAGGCCAAGTGCCGGGTCCTGCACTTGGGTCACAACAACTCCATGCAGCGCTACAGGCTTGGGGAAGAGTGGCTGGAAAGCTGCCTGGTGGAAGAGGACCTGGGGGTATTGGTTGACAGCTGGCTGAGTATGAGCCAGCAGTGTACTGGGGCCAAGAAAGCCAATAGCTTCCTGGTGTGTATTAGAAATAGTATGGCATGCAGGACTAGGGAAGTGATTGTCCCCCTGTATTCAGCACTGGTGAGGCCTCACCTCAAGTACTGTGTTCAGTTTTGGGCCTCTCACTACGAGAAAGACATTGAGGTACTGGAGCATGTTCCGAGAAGGGCAACAAAGCTGGTGAGGGGTCTAGAGCACAAGTCTTATGAGGAGTGGCTGAGGGAACTGGGGTTGTTTAGCCTGGAGGCTCGGAGGAGACCTTCTTGCTCTCTACAGCTACCTGAAAGGAGGTTGTAGCGAGGTGGGTGTTGGTCTCTTCTGCCAGGTAACAGGCAACGGGACAAGAGGAAATGGCCTCAGGTTGTGCCAGGGGAGGTTTAGGTTGGATATTAGGAAAAATTTCTTCACAGAAAGGGTTGTCAAGCATTGGAACAGGCTGCCCTGGGAAGGGTTAAGTCACCATCCCTGGAAGAATTGAAAAAGCATGTAAATGTAGTGCTGAGATACATGGTTTAGTGGTAACTTGGCAGTGCTAGGGTTAAGGCTGGACTTGATGATCTTAAAGGTGTCTTCCAACCAAAACAATTCTATGATTCTATTTTGGTCTTTGATATTGGTTTCCTGTGGAACCTTGGAAGAACCATGACTTTTTCATGTGCATATGTAAAGCGAAGACAGAGACACTTCCATCCCACAAGAGAGTGGCAGCAGTTTCAGCTACTTGGAAGGAAATACTGCTGCTTATATAGGCTATATCCATATCAGAACAAGTACTAATGTCTTCACGTTAAATGCTGGTAGTGAAATAATCAATGCAAAAGCTTAAGTAGTTTTTTGTGGCAATCCAGGCTGAGGAAAAATACAGAAAATCCTACCTTTTCTTCTCTGAGCAGTTAGCCAAAAACTCAACAGTCTTAGAGTTTATTCTAGTTAGAAGGCAGAACTGGCAATGGAGCTGTGTATCCCTTCCAAGCAATTCTATTTGTCTGTAAAGAGCGTACGAAGCTCTCATTTCCCTGAAGGCAACAGGACTCAACAAGAAGCATTTTTTTTGCTCAAATTCCAAGACCCCTTCCCAGACCATGCATAAGCCTCTAGCCTTCCTCTCTGAAATTTTTCTCTGACCCAAATACGTGGCTGTGGTTTTGGGTTGGGTTTTTTTTTCCCCCCATCTCCTATACACAGAAATGCAGATGCATGCATTCAGTTAATTCCACTGGTTAATGTGGAAGATGTATCAGCCCCTGGAAATACATCTTAGTGCTATTTGTTCTCGCTTCTGTTTACTTTTGACAGACTGGAGATACGGTCTGCCAGATTTGGATCAAAACTAAAAACAATTTTGCCCGTTCTGAAGCCTAGATGGTAGGACAATTCCTAGACTCACCACCTGTATCTGTTTGTTCCCAGTATTAGCCTCTCTCTTAAAAATGAGCAAATTATGTAATATTAAAGTCATATCTGATTCTTATATTTCATTGTATCAAGGATCTTTTTTGTTCTTTCAGTGTTGTCCTGTAATGCTTGAAGTATCTCATAAAGGCGTAGCTTTCTTGGGGTATTGAGATTCAATAGAAATTTCAGCTCTCATTCTAAAAGACGGCAAACCTTGCCGTTAAAAAGAAAAGTTGGAAACATGAATTCTTAGAAACCCAGGAGATAAATAAAAAACCTGACAAACATTTACTTAATCACTTCAAGACAATGCTAAAGCTTTGCAGAGGTTGCTATATAATTTTTGAACACTGGAGACTGACAATTCTGCATATATAAAAACTGAATTTTCAAGTTACATAGAATTTACGTGACAAGATGAAAGACTTACAGTTACTTCCCAGCAAAAGCAAATCCATGTATGTAGGAGCTGTGTCCATGACTGTCAGAAAGCATGAATCATTTTAACTCTACCTAGTTTAAATGAAAATTTCACCACTTTATTGTAACTTCATAATATAGATAATAAGTCTTACCACGTGGTCCTTATAGATGATTTTCTTTAGACTAGAAAATATAGTAAGATACTTTAATATTGCCAGAAGTTGCAGATATCTTCAGCCTACACTTCTGTCAGAATTAGGATTAGAACTTGAAAATTTTAATTTTCAAACCTACAGTTGTTGGTGACTACCTATCATGCAAAATATTTAAAATTACTAAAGGGTAAATTGCTTTCAGATATTAACTTTTCTTTAAAGCAACAACAACAACAAAAAAAAACAACCCAAAACTAAACCCCAAACAAAAACAACCAAACCAATAACACCAAAGACCAAACAAAAATCCCCACAAATATAATATTTAAAATAAAAGTAAAAACGATACTCTAAGTACTTGCAGAAATTCAGAAATTCTACAGATTTCTGAATGGGAAGATATTTACATTTTTATTAGATCACAAATATCTTGCTAACTTTTTAGGTCAAAAAGTTAAGTGGTTAAAAAAAGGCTCTTCTCTCATCACTAAGTAAAAGATGCTGCCGAGAACTTTCAGTCAAATCAGTGCATCACCCTGCAGATATATGACTCTCTGCAGGTTCAGAGTTCACAACACTATGTAGGAATGGATAGCAGAAAACTGGCTTGCAATCACCTGCTAAAGCCAGGTGAAAAATACAGAAATCTGGATGCAATCTTCAGCTTCTATTAAACACCACAGCTCTACCATCACCACAGATCTACCATCACCACAGCAGTTTCCAAGAATGAAAATTCTGCAGTCTTGCAGAGCCTCAAAGAAAACTGCATCAGACTGAAAATATACCTATCCCATGGAAGATAATCCTGTTAAAAAAATTGTGTCCAAGACGCAGACAAGGTTCCTTCTGTATTTGTCATTACAGCCAAATGCTGTAAGGACAAGAGCAAAAGACCATATTTTGTGCTGTTTATGTATAATGACAAAGGTCTTGTTGACAGAATTGCTTGGAAGAATCTCCTGAAAGACTGGGATAAATGTCAAATCAGCAAAAAGTAATTTTGGGTGCCATATTTATAGCAGATGACTGGAGAATACAGCAGAGACTGGTAAGTACAGAGCAGTCCATTGAGACTGGCAATGAAATCTATTAGAACAACATGCCAGAGCATAAGGTGCAAATGTTCCCCATAGCTATAGTGCTAAAGACTGCCAAACACACTTTAAGCAACATAGCTTCCAAGAAGATTTCTGAAGTTCTGAATATTATGGATTTTGCATAAAAATTTACAAAAGCTTTTCAAACATTCACTTTTATATCTGAAGAATTCTAACCATTTGCAAGAAGAAGATATGTAAAGCACTAGACTGGTTTCTTATCACCTTGACTCAAATAGGTTCACAAAGAAATTGGTCCAAATATTAGCATGATAGAAAAGGTATCTTTGGGAAAGGTATCCTATTCACTATACTGATGAATCAGCACATAACTAATTTAATCTTTTCCTCCTGTGCTGACCTCCAAGCAATAATACATTGAAGTCCAGCTGACCTATTTAAAAATGCCACCTTCGAATCAGATTCTCATTCACACATGATGAGACAATGATAAGCAAACAGGAAAGTGAGCAAGCAGAAGTGAAAGAAGGAACAACCAACTATTCTGCTCTAAGGCTTGTTTCCATGGAACACAATGAGGAGTTTTCCATTGACTTCATTGAACTGGGACTTTACTTCAAGTAAGTGGGGAGAAGCAAAAGGAAAACAAAATAGGACAGTACTTAGGCTTGTAATATAACGTGTGGTTACACAATGCAAAAAGATTCAAGTAGTCAACATGGATTCACTAAGGGGAAGTCGTGTCTGACTAATCTGATAGCATTCATGAGGTCACTAGATGGGTGGATGAGGGGAGGGCAGTGGATGTTGTCTACCTTGACTTTGGCAAGGCTTTCGACACTGTCTCCCACATCATCCTCACTGGCAAGCTTAGGAAGTGTGGGATAGATGGATGGACAGTGGGGTGGATTGAGAACTGGCTAGCAGATAGAGCTCAGAGGGTTGTGGTTAGTGGTGCAGAGTCTAGTTGGAGGTCGGTAACAAGTGGTGTCCCTCAAGGGTCAGTACTGGGTCCAGTCCTGTTCAATATATTCATCGATGACCTGGACGAAGGGATAGAGTGTACCATCAGCAAGTTTGCTGATGACACTAAACTGGGAGGAGTGGCTGATACGCCAGAAGGCTGTGCTGCCTTACAGCGTGACCTGGATAGGCTGGAGAGTTGGGCAGAGAGGAACTTAATGAAATTCAACAAGGGTAAATGTAGGGTACTGCATCTGGGGAGGAATAACCCCATGCATCAGTACAGGTTGGGGGCCGACCTCCTGGAGAGCAGCTCTGTGGAAAGGGACCTGGGAGTCCTGGTGGACAACAGGATGACCATGAGCCAGCAATGTGCCCTGGCGGCCAAGAGGGCCAATGGCATCCTGGGGTGCATCAAAAGGAGTGTGGCCAGCAGGTCGAGGGAGGTCATCCTCCCCCTCTACTCTGCCCTGGTGAGGCCGCATCTGGAATACTGCGTCCAGTTCTGGGCTCCCCAGTTCAAGAAGGACAGGGATCTGCTGGAGAGGGTCCAGCAAAGGGCTACAAAGATGATTAGGGGATTGGAACATCTTTCATATGAGGAGAGGCTGAGGGATTTGGGTCTCTTTAGTCTGGAGAAAAGAAGATTGAGGGGGGATCTTGTTAATGCTTTCAAATACCTGAAGGGAGGATGCCAGGAGGATGGGAGCAGTCTTTTTTCAGTGGTGCCCATAGATAGGACGAGGGGTAATGGGCACAAACTTGAACATAGGAAGTTCCATCTTAACATGAGGAGGAACTTCTTTACTTTGAGGGTGGTGGAGCACTGGAACAGGCTGCCCAGAGAGGTTGTGGAGTCTCCCACTCTGGAGACATTCAAAACCCGCCTGGACGCTGTCCTGTGCAACCTGTTGTAGGTGACCCTGCTCTGGCGGGGGGGTTGGACTAGATGATCTCCAGAGGTCCCTTCCAACCCTGACTATTCTGTGATTCTGTGATTCTGTGAAGTAATTTATCTAGGAGATATAAGACTTTTCAGATCTTTGAAAGCCTTCTTCAAGCAGAAGTTGTGCTGAAGACAGTTACCTTCCCTTTATTCAATAAACTAAGTTTTCATATCACTAGACCAAATGGGACTTTTTGATGTTATATAAATGTTGACTAATTTCAAATTATTCTAGATATTCTGCTCTATATGTTACAGTTTCCTTGGTGTAATTGTTCAGAATTATAGAAAAATGACAAACCATTAACAATAATATTGCTTAAATGACAATTTTAACAAGGAGTAAAATCCAGAGGAGAAAGCATAGTACTTGAAAGAATGTTCTCTTGAGCAAAAAAAAAAAAAAAATCATTTCAATTAAACTGTATCTAACTGTGAAGAAGCTGTTTCTGTAGTAAGTTGGGATATTACATATTTGTCACGTAAGATACACTTTTATGAATTAAAACATAAAAATACAATATACAAGTGTGTTTTAAACACAGTCTTTGTATTCTGGAAATCATCTATGCCACTACCTTCCTGGGCTACTAACAGCACTGTAATCTACTTCAAGAACACTAAGCAAATGCACTTTAATACAGGTATGCTAGTTTGCTGCTTTCCTTGGAAGTCAATGGCTTAGCAAAAAAAAAAAGAAAATAAACTCCACAACAAAAAAAAAAAAAAACCAAAACTCCCACACAGATAGGGATGTTTTGTGAAAAAAACCCAAATTCTTATGAATGCTTGTTATACACCTTGGACATGCATCAGCACACTTGCAAAACAGGTGCAAGTCTCATGAAAATCTAAATACTGATAAAGGTGAGTTAGTTTGGTTCCCTTTGGTACCTTCTGCCAAATATCCATTAACTATGTCATCAGACTAATAGTCTGTTGTATCTCACTGAAGCAGAGGCCCAAGATGTGTTTCAATTCCATTTAAACCCTAGGAGCAGCTTCAATGCTGTGATCACACCACTAAAACCATGTGCTTGTATGTTACTTTCAACTCCTTCCCCTTTCAAAGCAGTGAAAGTTCTTTAACAGTTTCCCCCCTGTCCCCTTTTATGATAGTCCATAGTCTCAAGCTTGGTGCAGACAAAAGACTTGCACTTGTAAGTTAGTAGTTTGATGCATAAACTACAAAGCTTTTGCTTTCTCTGCAAAACCCTCAAATGACCTCATATGTGAGCATAATATGTCACCTGGGACAGTACCTCACATACTAGCTCATAGCACGTTATAAGATGAGAGGTTTTTCTTCAAAAAACCACCTTGAAAACATGTTGCATGCCTTAACAGCAACTAGTAAAACAGAAGAATAACGGACCAAACTCTTGGACTTTTCAACACTTTGTCTACTTTTCTGTTTCATTGGCTTGTGTTTCATGGCTCATTCAAATGTCAGCATGAAAATCACACTTATAAACACAGCCTTCTAAGTATTTATAGTTTTTACTGTGCATTTTGAACAAGCTTTCTGATATTTTCATTTTACAACCAATTAATGAGAAAGCACTCTGAGCTATAAAGAGGAAATAATATCAGGTTCTGACAGATGTTTTGCATGCATGCTGCATTTATTACAATGTTTTCACTGTAAAGCTGGAAAGAGAAGCCACAAATAATATTTTGTTTATCCACTGGACCTTAAAAATACATCTTGGGGAACCTTCAGGAAAATTGGTGAAAAATCATTCCAGATGTTGAAACAAAGTCTATTGAAGTTACAGAAGTCTCCAACATTCTTGCCCACAAGAATAAAAAGTCAGGTTCTTTCCTTATTTTCTTTGACTTCTCTTTTTACAATCTCTTTAAACGTGGAATGTAAAATATCTATTACCCTTTTTCCACTTACTACACTTAGATGTTCTTTGCTTTCTGTTCTCGGGATTTCACTGCACAAATCAGAAGCTGTATTACTAGAACCATTCTGCAGAGGCTGAGCCTGTGTCTTTATGAGAGTGATTATTGTCTGCAATAGTTTCATAAAACTGTTTTTTCCTCAACTACAGAGTTCAATAGGGAGATGGTTTTTATACTTTCTCTGTTTAGAAATGACCTCTGTCTAATCCACAAACCTCCTTCTTCTTCCGCTAAATATTTTTTTTTAAAAAAAAGCTCTATTATACCAGCAAATTTTTTTTCCATCAGGAAAAAAATCTCTCCTTGCTATAATAACAAAAATTTCAAAATAAAGTTACCCTTGAACTTTACCAAATGGCCTTGTACAAAACATCTCAGACTAGCTGCTGAAAAGAACATAAATCTTTTAACACTTAGACACTTGCTTAAGTGTCTTTTCAATGACTTTTATAATGACAATAATGACTTTTTCATCAGCCTGCCTCACACGGTTCCATTACAGCAACATTCAGCATCAGCAACACAGTGTGATCTAGGGCAGTGTGGCTCTGAGGACAGAGCTCAACCGAAGAAGCTAATTCCTCTGAGGGCTGCAGCGTAGTCCCTCGTGAAGCTCATCAGGAATCACAAGCACAGCTGCATTAAGGCTCTCTGCACTAAGCAGCAGGTTGCTCATGACAGCAACTGCTCACTAAAGGAGATGAGCAAAAACAAGGGAGCAGGAGGGTTTCCACAGGGCAAGGTAACTTTTCTGCCATGGACTGACACCAAGTTTTTGCTCAGTTACTAAGACCCTCTAGAGAGGCCACTCCCAAAACAGATCAAAGGTGATCTGGGCAGTTACCAAGCACACACTCTTACTTAATCAGGAAGCCTGCATAAAAACACTGATGAAATTAAAGCCTTGCATTAGAAAAATACAAAAGCATCACGGTACCAAGGAGTCAAGAAATACATAGTGCTCAGAGAGTGTGTTTGGAATTGTCTTACTCTTTCTTTCATCAGAAAATAAGCCCGTAATAGTACAGAAGAACTGGGGGACAAGAAGTACCTCCCAAGAACAAGAAATGAACTTTGCTCCCTGTGCATTTAGATATTAAAAAAAAAATAAAAATTAAGGTCACAGTGAAACTCCGAGTCAAGGAACAAAGCACATGAGAGCTAGAGAATAACAATATCACTGATAGCTTGAGGGAAACTTTGAGAACTTAGGAAAAGAAGGTATTGTAAAAATTAAGCAATTTTGATTCATCTGATTGAAGGGAACAAGTAACTTCTGCAGGGAAGTAAAAGCATCTGACCTGAGTTTTGTTTGGATTACAAAGTCATGCTAAACTACTGAGCACAACTGCCATGAAACCAGAAACAGTTAACAATACGCTATGGCTAAAAAGTTTAGGTCATGGGATGATGGCATCTATTTTCAAGTTAGGAGCAGGAGCAACTATACAGAGACGGGGAGTTTCCTTTTAATGAAACAGCAGTGGCAACCAGGGATAAAAACATACAGTGGGTACACCTTAGCCTGACAGTGCATACAGTTGAATGGTCTAGGAATTTCAGAGACGTGAAGGCTGTGACAATCACTGGGATCATCTGTTCAAATAATCACAAGCTATAATACTTCACCCTGTAACTTCCACACCCAACCTAGTTAATGGGTCCAAATCTGTGGTCTGTCATAACTTGGTAGGATGGAAAAGCTGATAAGATATTTACTGTGAAAGAAAGATTACTTTTATAGCCTGTAAGCAAGGAATTCATCTCAAGATATCTGCAAACCTTCCCTCTCTTCCTTACTTATATTTTGCAGCCAGAACACAAAGCAAACAAAAACGGTTTGTAGACATTTTAAAGTAATTCCAGTTTTGGAAAGCTGAGGTATGGATTTGCTTCCTCTCTCCCAGTCCCATGACTTGACCATTAACTTCATTTCATAACTCTTGACTCAGAGCTTTTGTCTTTGTATCATCAAGTTTCTTTAAAATAATCTGGCTATTTTCCATGAGAAAAATAATCTATTTGTCAATATGCACTGTGTGTAGGCATATGTCTAAGAACATCTATACTTGGTGACTGGCCATCTTTCCCTTCTGGAATAGGAAGGAGGGCCTGTGGCCAGGTATGCATTATATGGTTGATGCAATGGGAAGCCATTCCCTACAGAGTATCCTTTAAAATCTGTGGTTCCGTAGTTTGTGAAGGAGGCTCAACAACACTGCAGAGGTTTTGAGGCCCAGATTAGTGTTGGATTAAAGCTGATAGCAAGGATTCCCTGGAGGCCATCACCTTTTGGTTGCAGTGATCCTTTCGCGTGTTCTGAGTGTACTGCACAGTACATATAGCCCTTCTGTAATGTTAGTACACAGTAGGCTCATCTTCTGTACGTAGGTAACATTTGTCTTGGATGCATTATTGCATTTTACATGCCTTGTGAACAAATTTACAAAGAGCTGCTTTATAGATTTTCTGCCACCTATTAGAATAGGGAATGTAACTCCATTTTCTGTATGCATATTGTCTCTCTCATTTGGATTCAGGTGCCCTTCACTCCTTAAGAGTAGGGTCAGCTCTTTAACAGAGAAAAAGTGCAAGATTGTATTTCTGAACAGGATACTATTTATATGGTGATACTGCTGCTGGTTTACACATGGCTCTTGTAGTGTTTATAACAGTTTCATAAGAATGCAAATACAATTCAATATAACTTAATAAAGCTATGTTACATACAATTGTTGTATAGCTAAAGCTACTACTTTCTCCTTACAATGTTTCATGCCTACCTCTTCCAGAAATTTAGCCCCATGCCTACCAAAACCTGTCACCAAAATTCCTAGGATGTCAGCTAGTTTCTAGCACCCTTTCCCCATGCATTAACTCCATCAGATGCTGAACTGAGCCACATTGATGGAAAGGATACAACAGAGAAGATTTACTGACTTACTGTGTGTACACACAGGCAGTGCTGTAACTGGGGAGAATGAAAGGTGTGTTTTTTTCCCCTGCTCCAGCCCCACAGAGACAGAAAAAGCGCCATGCGTATGTGGGTTTCTTCCCAGGTAACAAGTGATAGGACAAGAAGAAATGGCCTCAAGTTGCACCAGAGGAGGTTTAGGTGGGATATTAGGAAAAATTTCTTTACTGAAAGGGTTATCAGGCATTGGAACAGGCTCCCCAGGAAAGTGGTTGAGTCACCATCTCTGGAGGTATTTAAAAGACATGTAGACATCACACTTAGGGACATGGTTTAGTGGTAGACTTGGCAGTGTTAGGTTTCTGGTTGGACTCTATGATCTTAAGAGTATTTTCCAACCTAAATGATTCTATTCTATGTGAACAAGGGGATGGACTGGGGTAGATTATTACAGCTTAATGGCCCCTTGATTAATTTGCTCTTGACATTTAGTCAGAGGAGGCAGAAGAACAGAGAAGAGAGCCATTAGCAAAGGCAAGGATGTCTCTGGAGATTGTCTAAGGTTTGGTGTGTACATAAACGAAGTTAGTACATGCCTTCAATGGTTATGCTAAACATCTGTTTCATTATTTATGTAAAAAGTAGTAGCATATGAAGACTAGGATTCTTGGAAGGAAATATTTTATCTTTTCCTAAAGACATGCCTCTGGATTCCTGCAAGTGATATTTATATCCTTAAGGGATTTAATCAAATGCCTTCCCATGACAATCTACTTTCCATAAAGCTTCGATCTGATGAACCACTCAACTATGGTAGGTCACTGTGGTGATATAACGACAATGTCAGGGACAGACACTTATCCAAGGCAGTAAGGCAGTTTTATCTTATACAAGCAGAAAAATTGTAGTCATCTCAGCTGAATTTCTAGTTATTTCAGTTACAGTGCTTTATTTTGGAGTTGCTTTTATCCTCTTGGTGCAATTTTCTGAGTGGGGCTTGACACAGTTTGCAAACAGTACATTCAGCATTACGAAGCCTGTGCACCATTGCTAGTGCTGCTGGAAAGTTCCCTGCGTAACTCAAGAATTCAAAGATGGTCTAAACAACAACTGCTTCCCAACCCTGCCTGCCCCAAATTTCAGTAGCAATCTCCTTCCTACCCAAGCCACTCCACCACAGGCCACTCCAGAACATTGGCTGCAAAGCCTTGAAAATCTGCTCTTATCTCAGGCCCCCAACAAAGGCAGATTCTTGTACTACATACTAGTGATGATGCCATGTGAGTCTCTTGTGATTTATGCATAATGCTATAAAAAAAGACAATAAGCTCTCCTTCTCTCCCTTTCTGCCAACTTTTTCTCCATTCTCATCTAGTCTTCTAATCTTTAGGAATGTTTCTGCCACTTGGACTCTAACTGAGCAGAATCCTCTCTGAACACCCAGTTGCTCAAGTCCCTTGGACCTCTGACACATGCAACAACTCTGCTCTGTTTCAGCACTGCAGAAGGTATGGGAGACCTCAAAGAATTGTCCAGAAGTTCCAAGAATTGTGGCCAGAGAGCATGAGAATAGCCACTGCACAACTCCTTACTGCAAAATGAAACTGACCCTGCACACATGTGACAGTGTCGAAGGAAACACTCAGCTCAGTTTTCTACTGCTCAGCAATTCCATGGTGAGGTGATTTCAGAGTTAATAACTACTTTGCCTTCCTATGTGAGCAAAATTTATAAGCACACACAAAAAATACTGTCAGATGAACAAACCCTCAACACTTACTGCCTCTGGCATAGAATTCTGTAATCCATTCATTAGCTCCCTCCAGGTCATTGTTTCTCCAATAAATTTATAACTTTTAATATCTTGAGCCCATTTTTCTCAATGTTGCTGAAACATGGACATTATAGAAGTAGGTTAAATGGTGTTTTTAGAGGCTACAGGCATCTCAATATAAAGTACTATGGACCAATACTGAAATGCAAATGATATTCACATTAATTGAATCATAAAATACTTCAGACTGGTGTATACAAGGCGTATAATAATATATGCACTGCTAGGTTACCATGTATAGACTTGAATGAGTACTTGTGCATATTTTCTTTAAAAGTAGCCAGCAAAAACCTGTTGGTTTTGGTCAGATGAAGTGCTGAATGTGTTCTACTGGTAGATTTGTTTGGTGACAGGAAAATCTACTCTATGTGCTCTTACTGTTCACATAGCACACACAGTGAGCCTGAGTCATGAATCCAGACATTGTCTATAAGGTGCTGTACAAACAAAGCAACAGAAAGGTGACCTCTGCTACCACAAAACATTTTTACCTTGTGATCATATGCTACACTTCAAAGAGCAGCCACTTCCACCTCTCTATTTCTACCGTATTTGCTATGGGAAAGATGCAGTCCTAACAAATGCCCATAGATGCCACTGTAATATATGTCTGTTATTACTGCAGATTAAAGCAATCAGAAAAAATGTAAATTGTAATAAAACTGCCAGACATTCAACAACAAACTATTGCAGCTTTCAAATGACAGGCAAGCTCTGGCCCTGAGCAATTTGATCTAACTTCGAAGACTGATATAAATTCAGAATTTGTCCTGCTTTGTGTACTGGCATTGGATCACATTACCTTAACAGGTCCTTTTTGGCCTAAAATCTATGATTTTGTGAAATTATAACTACCAAAGTGAAATATAAATAGTCTTGAACTTTTATGCAATATTAATTTACACCTTCAAACTGTACCTCTATGTATGGTACAATTAATTCCATCAGCAACCTA
Source organism: Ibidorhyncha struthersii (assembly GCA_013398815.1). Taxonomy (NCBI): domain Eukaryota; kingdom Metazoa; phylum Chordata; class Aves; order Charadriiformes; family Charadriidae; genus Ibidorhyncha; species Ibidorhyncha struthersii. Next base: position 620,374 of record VZSZ01001515.1, read on the forward strand.
AAAGCCTTCATTAGATGTGATTTATCACAAGAACTTATATATCAACTAAGGAATCTAATTGCCAATAAAGAAATTAATACTGTGCAGTACATCATAACGCACAAAGAGAAATCATGTATTTTGTACAAAAGCTTTCTATAACCAAAGTCCTTTTATCATCATTGGCAACTTACAGACTCTCCTGTATAAAGATGGTGGTTTAATAGTAATGCTTGAGACATGGACCTGTTTTTGCTTCACCTTTTCTTCTAAACAATAGATACATATCCAGTAGTGTTTTAGTTCAGATCAGGGTTATATTTCGAAGCGAAACTCCCAATTGTCTCCCCTTGTCACACCTTGGTTTGTGTTACAGAACAGTTGTGGAGTATTAGAACCAGCTGCTTTTGGAGTGAACGAAACTATGTGAACGTGAATTTTGGAGTAAATGTGAATATATTTAGAAAGGTATTTCCTGATGAGTTCTAGGATACTAATGCTCTTAAGCTGAGTTGCCTTTTACAGTGCTGCATATCAAGCGCTAGTAAAAACTAATCCTGTGATACACCTAAAGGGTGAGTAAATATGATCCATATATTACTGATGATGGGAAGAGAAGCTGAATGTAACGGCCTACCCAGTTAACAACACAGCATTGGCATAGCAACTAACACAAAGCCGGCAGGGTCCTGACATCCTGCTCCCTTCCCTTCTTAGGCATCAAGTTGGAACCGAAATGTCAGTAAATGAGAACTATTGCAAGCTATTGCTCAGTAGGCCAAAAGTCCTTTTAATGCCCCAGCATGGAAGGAACAGTTTATGGCTTTCATACAACCTTTGATGCCCTATTTGCAACTTTGAGAGATGACTGCTGTAATTTTTCCTAATGCCCATCCCCTGGCTTGCTCATGAATTCACAGTTTCACTGCTGTGTCTATATAATACCTTAAATATTGGCAATATAGTCTCCATTCAGCAGTTAAAGCAAGTATGGAGTGTACTGCAGTAAAACAAACAGCTGTACCCCACACAGAATAGTTCAAACCTCCAAATGAAATACTGAAATGAATCTCTACAGTGCATCTAGTTTTATTGCACAGAGAGATGAGCCCATGAAGACTATATACACAGAAGCATTATTTTTTGATGGAAGTATAGTACTTAGCTTTTAGAAAAGCAGTGCTGACTGGTTTTCCTGTGCTCCACTTGAAAGTACCATGTACCCAGCTGTCCCTTTTACACAGCTTTATGTATCATTCTATGTTTTATTTATACTTGGAAAAGGCAGAGCCACACAGGAGTCAGAACTTGTTTACATATCAGTTATGTAGTAAGCTATTGATGCTATTGTGTCAAAGGTATTTTTGTTTATTCATCAGTCTTATGATCCACACACAATGAAAATAAATGAAAAATTTTAAAAAGAATTTTCAATTAAGAGACAGTTGTGGTATTGTCCCCAAAATATATTATAGTTCTATCTTGATTTAATGGCCTGTTACTTTTAAAGTGACAAAGCACTGTCAAGTGTAGAAGTATGGAATTAGTGTACTTACATTAAAGAAAATTAAGGCAGAATGCCCATCTTCTTAACTTTATGTTCCTTTAATAGACACTCATTCTTCATCTTTTTCCTTTCAAATGTAAGAAAGCTTGAAAGACTTAAACCAGGTTTAGTTTAATAAGAGAAAATAAGAAGCCTGCCACACAGAAAATTACTAAATTATGCTCAGTTTAGGGTTCCACTTTTCTCTTTTGCCTCAGGCTTTTGGGACATTAAGGCCATGTTATAAATCCTGGTCAGTGCTTCTTTCTAAAGAGCAGAAATGAGAGTTTATTAGCATCACAGTGGTTGTCTCAATAATGACAAAACAGTTGCTCATTACTGCTCATTAGATTCATATTAGATTCATTTGCAATAGCAATACATCTTCTATTCATACTCGATTGCAAAACAACAGATATGATTTGACACCTGCTGTAGTACAGAATTCATTAGAAAATAATAATACAAATAGGAATTCAATGGATGGCCTTAGTCTTTTGTCTCTGACGGGTCTAAAATTTGTCGTTTAATGTAGAATTTATATAGGATAAATACCACAGCAGGCAATCAGCTTCTTCAAATCATATGTGCTCCAATAAAATATCACACACAGAAGCAGATATGCAAAGAGCAGACAGACATACAACCAAGCAAATTAACAGTACCATATACGGTATATTATGTATGCAGTAATACTCATGAACTGTTTCTGCTGATATCCCTAATATATAAATGTAGTTAGTAATTTTTTAAAATCACGAAGAATGCAAAAAGTTACATTTTCATCAAAATACTAAGTCAAGAAGTAAACAGGTCTGATTTTCCCTCAAAAACTTCTGGGACAAACTGAGCCCAGGAAGTTACTGAAATACCACTTAAATGCCATTGTCTTAGTTTACTCAAATAGTGCATAACCATTATTGTATCGCTACACTTTGGAAGTTCCAAACTAATAATGGTGCTTAAACAGGCTGAAATCTCTTCTTTTTCTAGAAAATCCCATGTGGGAAAACCAAAATTATCTCAGAACTCAGCAGTTCTTGCCTTTTTTCCTGTGCAAGGCACAAAAGTATACCCAAGTAATAGGTCTTCACATCATGAAGAAGCAAAGAAATAGAAGGATAGGTTGATTCCAAAATCTAGCCCTGCATGTCCTGAAATAATTTACATTATATTACCCTTGTCCTCACTATTACCTTTCATGGTATTTCTTGTTATTTTTCAAGATACAAAATAAACATGCTCTTTCTGTCCTTTACCCAGCTCCTAATTCATCTAAAAGTTAATTAATTCCATACCACTTACTGTTTATTTCAAAGGAGTTTCTGTGTGTTCCTACCCCTCAACACACGTAACATCTGAAAAACTGTATAACTTTGCTTACTCTAGCTCTGGAAAGAAATTTCTTCAGAACTCCTTTTCAAATCTGTTTCTTACAAGAACCATTTTCCAGCAGAAGAGGTCCTCTTCCAACTGAATTCACAGCCACGATCTAGCTCTGCTTTCCACAGCAGAACTGAATATTATCATTGCCCTTTGCCTGCATCATTTTAGAGACAACATTAATGATTTAACACTTAAGAAATATACAGGAAAGTAAAGATCAATTCTCACGGAAAGACTACTAAATATGTATGCTGAATTTCATAATAAAACTACTTGATCTGGTACAACATAGAATCAGGTTTTCTTCAGACTTAAGTCACACTACCAGCCCCTGGTCATTCTGTGATTCTCTTCTTTTTCCTCCAAACCAGCAGTCTCAAAAAGCATAGCCTTAAATTTTATATTATTGAAATTCTGTTCTGTTTCTCTTACACCAATATTTCAGTGCCTCACAACTTTATAGTCATCAGCAAATTGTATAAGGACATTTCTCTTTTGTTTTTGTTGCTCATGAAATTAATAATACTGAATTAAAAAGGTCCTGAGGTACATCCTTAGGTAACTAATAATCTCTTTGCCATTCACAATTTTCCCTTTCAGTTTATTACTTCTTGCCCATTTCTCCACTGCTTTACACTTTTTGCACTTATTCACACATTCTCCAGCTAATTAATAATTTCCCATGTGATTCTGTATTAAATGTCTTGCTGAAGTCCAAATGAGTTGGTTCTATCACACTTCTCTTGTCTAGCAAATCAGTTATCTTAACAATATCAGACACCGAGTTAGCTTGACATGATGCAAAACAATGCTGCATTTTATTCTATTTTCCATTTATCATCATGGACTGTTATTATTCTTTCTTTCAAAATTAGTTCTAAAGCTGCAAACTGTTGAAGTCAGGCTACCAGTTTTCTGATTGCTCAAATCACTTCCCTTTCTTAATCGTAAGTATTTTCTGTATGGAAATATGTCATACTTGACACATTTATTTTTCTTCCTGTCTAGAAACTATGCAATGGATGTTGTTGTTTTCCCTCTTGAGTTATATCACCTGACACAAAACACTCAAAACGTATTAAACAGAAAGACTGCTCATAAAATACCATTTATAAAAGGCGTACAAGTACTCCTCCTCTATCTAAGTGGGCACTGTTTTCTCAGGACCTCTAAAAACTATACAGTATTATTTACAGGTTATTTCAATGCATGATGTCTTATCCCTGCTCTTTATAGAGCAGACTTTACAGAAAAGTCATATACAATTACTCTGTGAGGAATATTTAAAAACAACAGATCTGCATTGGTGCGGCCAACAATTAGAACAACAGCTCTAAGCTTGTATTTTCAAGAGTCACTACAAATGCAAAAAAAAGGGGGAAAAAAATTCACACAAGCAGGGCAAAGCCTCACTTGAATAAGCTAACTCCTTTTAAAAAATCAACTGTTAAGGGAATTACTAGCATGAATATTGGAGAAATCAGAGCTCCAGATACTGAATCCAAAATCGTCAAATTATCCCATCAGTCTCCTTTCACAACTATCGTTCTGCTCGTGCAATTGACTGCATGGCAACAGGTAGTGGAGCTAGAAAAGTGACACAGTGCTATCTTATTAGATGTATTATACAATCTATTTGCCACTTCACTACTGTTTTTAATTAAAAAAAACAAACAAACCACCCCAAAAACAAAGCAAACAACAAATTGAAAGCAGTCTGAACAGTCCTTCAAATCAACGGCTTCCTGATTTCTTCTGGGAAAGAAAGCATCAGCACCCTGCCTCTTTCCTTCTGGATGGGATCTTAGAAATAACAATGCAAATATATTGATATTGCATGGTCAGGGCTACTTTCTATTAATATGCCATTCATATAAGGACCTTTGCACTGCATTTAAAGATCATGAAAATCAGTATTTATTCTGAGGTTGGGAGGGGATCAATCTTGCAGTAAAACGAGTCATATTTAATATATTCTATCACCATAATTAAGTTTATATATAAAAAGTAGCATTGATATGTGAATAATGAATGCTATGACAGAGGAGTTTCCCTTCTCAAACAAGTTTATGTGAATAATTTCATAAGTGTAAAGCTTTAAACAAGTATATGCACCTTCTCCCTGAGTCCTTTCCCAAATTCTTTTTTGTTTCTCTAAACTTTTTTTACATACATTGCTGTAATAGGAAAAAAAATCACCACTTCCTGTAGACCAAGAACACCGCTGTGCTACGGCTAATATTCCTATCATTTCTTAATTTCCATTCCTAGATGTCCTTTGAAAGACCTAGGATCCAAATACTAACTGCTACAGAAGCTTAGCAGCATTCCTCCTGCTTTCTGAACCAGCCTATCTTTACTTTTATGCCTACGATAAAATGCACAAGAATTCCAGTGGAGGAAAAGTACCTATTTTCTTTGCAAGGCTGTGACAACTTTTACTTCATGCAAGTTTTATGTAATACATACATGTTTGGTTTTGGAGTGGAAAAGCTCGAATAAAACAAATCTTGAAACAATGACTGACAGAAGAACATACGTTCAAGCTGCCTATATGGGAAACCAGTTCTAATGTGTCACATGTCCCATGACAAAGTAGAGCTAATGCTCACCATCAGATAATAGCCATGGCAATAATACATACACAGTAACTCTCACCTGAGCATCTCAGTGCCTTAAAACAAGCCACCTGGACTGCTTCAGATGGATAAAATGAAACAGATATGAAATTGTTCATATAAAGTCAGTCAGCAGCAAAGCCAGGATTAGGATTCCTGGAATTACTCCCATAAGGAAAATCACTCCTGATCCCCTTCTCTGGTCTAATCACTAGACATTCTGCTCTCCCTGCAAATACAATTCATTCCCACAACAACAATAAACTTACATTAACTCTTCACACATTTCTGAAAGTAAATAAACATTGATAAAAAAACCCACTTTTTCTGCAGTGCTCATAAATAATTGCTGTCTAAAGGTATGAACAATAAAACCTTTGACATAGAAGAGATAAGGAACACACCAAGGGTCTACCTGCCTTTTCAGCTATAGGGATAGGAACTGAGAGTAACAGTTCGTCCCAACACCCATTAAAATGATGTGAGAGCAGGAACAGACTGGTAAGAGGCACCCTGACCCCAACTGGACAGACACATTCTGTAGCTCATTCAAAAACTAGACGTCACTTCTTCCCTATTTCAGGGCTTTTGGTGCTTTTGTTGCCAGAAGGTTTGACCTCGTTGTATTAATCCCCTGTTCTGGTTAGTTCAGGAGGTAGAACTCGTTAAGCATTTCCATAGTATCAGTAGCAAGGTGAGTGTTAAAGGGAGAATGGGTAGACAAGTTACAGAGGCTAAAGCGGCCCCTCCAGAACTGTGGGAGTCATTCATTCAGGCTAGTTGGCATTAAAGCAAACGTCACCTATTGCCATTGTCATCTCCTGTACTTTAATAGAGCTTTTCAAATAATTTGTTTGCAGTATGATATTTAAGATGAAAGTTCTAAGATCTCCAATTTTTTGTATTTTCTTTAAAGAGAGGACTAATTTCTTCCCTGCCTTTAAGAGTCTTCGCTGTTTTTTCTGCTCTGTTGAACACGTAAAAGCCTTTAATACTTTGAACTTATTGTGAAATGCAAAATACAAGAACGGTCTACGTGGAAAACCTTAATCAGTCAGGAAGTTGGTAAATTATGTCTTCATGCCATCCATATTGAGTGTCCATTACTCCTGGACATACCACATTAACTGACTCATTAGCTATTTCAAACCATATGGACTTAGGTTTGGGTGGGTTGCTCTGATAATATCCTGAGGTGAGCTTCCTAATTATTGTAATTATGTGATCTCAATCATGGGGCCAGTCACACAAAATAGAGTCAAGAGTCTTTAAAATGGGTGTCAATGCACCTAGACAATGACTGAGTTGAGCAACATGCCCCCTGGATGTTGGAGATCCCTTGATACTGCAAAAAGTAATTACTTTAAAAGTTCTAAGAAACTGGCAGCAAGCACAGTGACAACTGAATGAGCACGGCAAGCGCATGGGACTCTGCACAGATGCATGAACACGAATAGATTTCTCAGCAGGAACTGGGAATCAGTCTGAAACTTGATGCCTTGTTGTCAATGGTCTTAATACAGAGATGCTACATCTCTAGTGTAAATTTAGCCATGATATTTTCAGCAATGAGGAGATCTGGAGTGGAGGGGGAGAATTAAATGTGGAAGTGCTAAAATGTCAGTGTTAAATACCACAAAAGTATCACAATGTGTATGTGATACTGCAAGATTTCATATAATTGATTAAAATCTTTTCTATCGAAGCTTAGGTTTGAGCAAGGATAAGAAAAAAGTGATTGAAATAAACAGAAAATGGACTAAAGATATAACGTACAGTACTTTAAAACAAAGACAGAAACAAATACAGCCTCAGGACAGAGATGCAAATAGTTTGCAGTATTATTAAACACTTAAAGAAAGCACTCACTCCCTAAGAATCTCACCACACTTACAATGCAACCCACAATAACACAGCATAGCTTTTTGTCAGCATCTTAAACTTATTCCGGAAAGAGGATTAAGAGTAGGGTGCTGCTTCTGAGCCACAGATCAGGATAACACTTTCAAAGTTTGTACCTTACAGGCTTATTTCCAACTTTCAAAGTGCCTCTTGCACACCTGCAAATCTAAAAGGCCAGATATTAAATAGCACCAAACACCTGAATACATAACTAAATAGCAGAACCATGCATTCAAAAGTTACTTGGATATGTAACTTTGATCCACTATGTAAAATGATCTACACTCATATCTTCACCTCAAAACTAGATTACTGTATTTACCTTGCAGAAGAGCCAGCCTAGGGCACTAGCAATGACTACAGAATAAGTACAGCACCACCATTTTCTTTTTCAGTAATACAGTGGTGATCACACCTGTACCAATTCTGCAGAGAAACTCAGATTTCCTCACATATTGTGTATCAGTAAGTGTATACCAATCAAAACAAATTAATAAAATCCTGAAGATATCAAAAGCATTAAAACAAACATCCAAACAGAGTCTGTTCCACCACTTCTAATACATAACTCTAAGTAATATGAAAATGCTCATCTGAACTGCACGAGGGACAGATTCTTCACGAGGCTGGCCTGCAGCTCTCAGCTGTTTGCAGCAATGTGCTATTAAGAAGTAAAATAACAGTAATGTGGTAGTATTTTCAGTTGTACGCTTGCAAGATTTATATATTTTTACTCTTATTAGCATATACACCTTTCTCCTATACGGATTCTTGAATTCGGCAGTAATGCTGGCTATAACACCTTGAAGGGAAATTGCTTCCATCGTAATTAGGCTTTCCTGAAAAAAAACCCAACAAACAAAATACCACCCTCATATCTACAATTATTTTGGCCATTCATCCCCCTTACATCGCACCCCCAAACTGCTAATTTGAAGCAACTGTGAAAAGGCAATGGAGGCTTTAACCTGACTAAATGAAGCTCATGTTTCTTGGGAGGATTGTTAATTGGCTGATGATAAGCAGAAAAAAAAAAAAAAAAGCCCCATCTCCAGTTCAGCCCAACAGAAAAAGAGGTTTTCTTAGTCCCACCCACAAAACACAGCAATGCACTATTTATAGGGCAAAAGGCCCTCGTACCAAGTTTTAACCTGATTAGAGCTTTTCTCAGGTAAAGTCTTTAATCTTTGTTGATTTTTAAAAAGATATATATGTCAATTTTTTATTTTGCCTTGCCTAGAACAGAATTATATGAAAAATTTGCTAGTGGCATTTGCATACATTTTTTTGTGGCTCTACTATTTATGGTTGTTTACTAACAAACGTCTGGATTAAAGTGACAAACAAACTCATTCTTCAGAAGTAGCCTGGTATGTGCAGGAAACTTTTCTTTTTAGTAAACTTTTTTTTTATCTGAATGATATTCTTAGTCTCTATTACATTCCTGTGCATTTGTCTTTGAGGGTTTTTTAACTCTTCTAAAGAATGATAAAAGCTTCAATATCTTTAACCTTGTATCTATTCTGTTCCTAAAAAAACCCCAACCAAACCTTAAAACTATTTTGTCTGACCTGTAGGGTATATATCTTAAACCTTTTTATACTACATAATAATGTTAAATTGCTCAAGTTGTGAAACAGCTGTGTGATATTAAAGATGGCTAGGACTTCAGGTACTCTTCTATTTGGATGGTGTTGAAGCTATAAACTTGCAATTTCTTTTCTTTTAGAGTACCAGGAAACTTTTGTTTAAAAACTGAAAACCTTAAACCTCAGCTACCTATATAGGTATCTGTTGTGTGAGTCACAGGCATGTTAGGGAGCCTGACTCAAGTTTTCAAAAACAGTAACAGATTGTATTGTGCTACTGTATTCATTAACAATGAAATAGACCCTTATGTATCTGTTTCTACTTTTAGTTTTTCTATTAGCTTATAATGGCTATTTTTAAAATAGCCTTTTCTGATGACTTCGTTATTCCTCAGAACAGCATGAACTTGTTTTCTTTTTGTGATCTTATGCTTGCTTGTGAATAAAAAGCACTAAATAAGCTCAAAACAATTTATATTTCTGAACTGTAAAGTTTTGCATTGAAACCCAACCTTTCAGTAAATCAATCATTCCACTAACTTCCTGATGTTATTCTCAATGGTTTCACGGGAACAAAAGGGAAATCAACTCCAGTTCTTGTGTACTTAAAAATAAAATAAAAATAGGAATATTTAATTAGTTTTGTTTCTTTAGGATCGTGTATCTTTCTATTCATTCATACTTAATCTGTTTTGTTTCCTCCACACAATTTCTACAAACTTTGACTCTTTTAATTTATGAGGTTTTCTCCTTGTTCTACAACAAAAAAAAAGCCCTGAACTATATAACAATGTAGGTGTCTGCTAGCAATCTGATGCTATCACTGGTATCTGCTAAATTTCTAGAAGAAAAATGCAAACCTCATCTGATTTGTTTCACTTTCTTATCCTGACATTGCGTTTTTGTGGGCAGGGAAAGATAGCTCAGAAGCAGTAAGCCCTCTAATACATGCTTTCGTTTCAGTTTAATCATGTGAATTAAAGCTTTCTCCTTAAACAGAGGCTGGTTCTCTGATTCCCAGGCAACTAGTGAAGACCATTTTATTCTGAAAAAACCTCTTCACTCGTGGAAGAATGTGGTTCTCATGCCAAGTGACAGATATCCCAAGAGCATTGCCTAAATGGTCTCTGTGCATAAAGGTGCTAGCTCTCTTCACTGCATGGTAATGGTTTCTTTGATGCAGTACTGGGCATTTGTGGTTGGTTGGGTTGTGGTTTTTTTTGGGGGGAAACAAACAAATGAAACAACCCCAACACCACCCTCCTACAGTCTGTTTTGACAGCTGTTGCAAAGGGGAGAAAGCCTATGAAATGCTTTATGGCAATCTTGAATGTTTGCTTTATGGCTGAGCTTTCTACTGGCAGTTCTTAGCTGGTCCTTTCAGTAATGGTAAAACCACAAAGCCTGCAAGACTGATGTAAAAGAAAGGGTTGTTATGTGAAAGCCTACTCTACTGATGGCAATATATACTTTGCGGTCATAATCTGTGTTACTACTTTTAAGTTCACTTGCAAATTATGTAGTTGCTGAAGATGTCCTGGACTTTGATTATTTTTGAACCTTTTTTTTTTTTTTTTGCAAAAGGACTTGTACTCATTGCCTGGAAGATGTGGTGGTCCCCTGCAAGTTCTACCTAGGTGTAGTGTGATGGGTGGACCCTACTGATAGAGCAAACCTCGCACAAGATGGCGGCTTGTGATCAGAAGTATGCCAAGTGAGCTTGGGGAGTTAAAAAAAAAAAAAAGACTCATTATGTCCTTTATTACCAACCCACAAGCTGATGGTGGTGATGGGGCTGAGCCAGCCCTGGGTCAGCTACATCTGTCCTCTGTACCTGCCTGTGTTGTAGTAAAACTAACATTAACTAGGAAAATTAAATGTAAAATGTAATTGAAGCAATGAAGGAAACGTGCTGCTGCTCAAGTCCTCTATACTGCTGCAACCCTATTTAATTATTTACCTAATATTAAAGTAGAGAAATAGTAGCTAGACTCGATTTATTTACGGTTCAGTTAAGAAACTAACCACTAGACAATGTAGCGTTGTTGATAAGCAGAGTATTCCTGTCAAGTGATGAACTGTAGGCCTGGTCAGCAAACTAAGAAAACCACTTGGAACTGCCAAGATCAGAGGAGAAGTAGGTAAAAGGTAATTTCGGCAGGGGGAGAACACAACCACCGACTCATTGACCACCTGCCCAAATGATACCACTTACTCAAAAGAGAACAATGGAAGAAGACAACAGTCTGTGCGCTAATTTACATAGAAAGCAACGAAATCTCGATCAATCATTAAAGAGAATAGCAATGAGCATGTATTAATTGTTTGAATATGTAACAATCAATGTATAAAAGTGGAGATTTTTGGAACTAAGGTGTGCTCCCGTTTTGGGATGAGCACCCAATTTCTGTGCATTAACGGAACAGACTTGGAAATACCTCTGCTCTATGTGTTACTGGCTTGCACACCAGGGAAAGAACCCGAATTTGGGACAACACGTGGAGCGATGGCTGACCAGCCTGTGACGTGGCCATTGCCTCTTCACACTGCGCTGTGCGGCTGCTGATGGCTCCCAGCGCTCCAGGCAGTGCAAGCCTCTACGTTGCCTCCACCAGAGCAAACACAGGAGGTGCTGCGCGCTGGTTTGGGGTAAGTACCTATGTTCCTGTGTGTAGCAATGATCCTGAAATGCAAGAGGTGGCCAGTGGTGGACCTACGCCAGAAAGACCCTGAGGTAAAAATGAAGTGGCCTGGCTGAGGTAGCACCCTGACAGCCCTGTGACTTCGCTGCAGCTCCTGAGGCCNTCCCCCCGAAGCGAAGCGCCGCCGCCTGAGCGGAGAGCGCCGCGCGAGCGGGCTGCCAGAAAGCGGGAAACCGCGCGCGCCTCCCGCACGACAGCTCCCCTTTCCCTCCTCCGCACACAGAGGCCGGGCCCCGCCTCGCTGAGGGGAGCGGGACGGCGGAGGGAGTCCCGCCCCGCCCGCGGCG
>VZSZ01001515.1:632443-690920 GCA_013398815.1 Ibidorhyncha struthersii
CCCCGTCCCGGGGGTTCCCGCGGGAAGACGGCAGCCCGCCGCCGCCTTCTCCGCCTGCTGCCGGCGGGCGCTCGCCGGCTGGGCCCGGCCTGCGGGAAGTTCCCGGCTGGGAAGTTTGTAACCGGCGGCGGGGGGAGGCCGCGGGGGCCCTGCGGAGGTGGGTGTGTGGGGGAGCGGGAGGTGCGGCCGAGCGCGGGCCTCTTACTGCCCCCGTCCCGTCGGCCGGTGGAGGGGAGGCCGCTGCGAGGGAGCCGGCCCGGCCTGCCGCTCAACCGAAGGGCCCCTGNCCGCGGAGAGCTGGGCCCTTGCCCGGTGCCTGTTGGGGAAGGGACATCGAGGGATGTTGTTTCTTCTTACAACAGCCAACTTTTTCTTTCATTTCTACCCCCCGGCCTCAAGGTGCGATGCCGCCTAAGGGTCGCGGTAGAGGGAAGCTGCCAGTTCCTCTCCCAAGAGACATGCTCCTGAAAGACACCGAAGGAAAAGTCTGGAGGCTGGGCGGTCAGATCGGCCAGGGAGGATTTGGCTTGATCTATTTAGGTAAAATACCGGTGATGATTAGAAGGGTGACTTGTAAATTTCTTTGTAACTTTATGACATGAATAAGGCAGCATGGGTTTAAGAAGTTGCTGTTGTTCACATGCTGGTTGTCATCTGTGTTGAAGCATGGTTTTCGGATGTTTGCAGTGCCCTGTTCGGTGTCCTTGTTGTTCAGAAGTGTTGCTGATGGGGCAGCGTATTCTCCATGGGCTGTTCCGTTTGCCAGCTCCTAGTGCACTTTTCTGCAGAGCTTGGGTGTGGTAGGCAAGGTGCTGCTGCTGTCAGACTACCAAAGAGCACTGCTGGGTGATGCTCTTCAAAGTAATAGAGATGCTTTTGTGAGCTGCCACTTTGGACTTATGCCAGTCTTGTGCTCTGGAGCACTCTGGGTTTCCAGTTATTGTAAATGTTATCTTCTGGCCAGGACCACATCAGTTTTCACCTAAGAAAACAATAACGGTAACAATAGTTAGCTGCGTGTTGCCTCTGAATTGAAGTCTTTCACCAGAGGTGGAAATGCTGTTCTTTATTTGCTCTAGCCTAAATATGTTTCTGTATTTTCTTCAGAAGAATGTGCTGCATTTCACTCAGTCTGTGTTTTATAAGGAATGAATGGTTCTGAAAGGCAGTTTGTAAAGCATTCTGGGTCACTGGAGAGGATATAGTGTATGTTATTGTTGCTGGTCTCTATGAAAGAGCAAATCCTGTTTTCAAGGCAATATTATGAGTTTGGTGGTTTGGGTTTTTTTGCACGGCAAACATATACAGGCAAACTAGTCTACAGTGACTGTTAGGGACTAAATTGAGCTTCTATTAAGACAGCAGTAAAGAATGATCTAGGAGCAGTTTAGTATATCATCCCTGGAGCCAAACATGATCTTTTTAAGTTAGAGGTATGTTAACTTGTTATTTGGAGTATTAATGTTTAAAACTTAAAAATGTTTGACACTTAAAATTAAGTCACTCCTATAGGTAAATCAACTTCCTTTAAATCAGCTATACCTTCCTTTTTTTATGTTTTTCCTTTTTGTGTGTTTCTGCCATGGAAAATACTTTTGATTGTTTCCCACTCTTGTTTTTTTCCAGTTGATATTTAATTTTCCAGTTAATGATATTTCCTTCATATTGAGTGATTTGTCAGAAAATAATCTGTTAATACAGTTATACAGCATGAGCTTTCCATTTAGTGTGATTTTCAGATTTTTATAACGAGACAAGTTTTCATTAGAACAGGCATCATATGTCATGCACCTTCTTAGTTCTGTTGTCTTTAGTAACTCCTTTCAAATATGCAGAGCTGTCCTAGATTCAGTGTGGTTTCATGGAGGTGAAGGAGTTGTCCAGTGTCAAATTGTAGCATCAGACACATACTGCAGAGAGAAAAGGTGTGTGTTTTCTACAGAAGGGTTAGCATGTTTGCTCTTTTCTTATTTGCAGGCATAAGTGTAGCACTTGTGTGCCACCGGTCTCTTGGTGACAGATTTACTGTGATCTTGATTACATCTGTCTGGCTGTCTCATGGTGCTTGTCTGCTTTCAGCTGTTCAGGAACATGTTATAGTGCACTGAATTATTCTTCCTCTCCCTCTTTTTTTTCCTCCTCATGTCTTTTATGGTTAATCACAGAGAACTGAAAGGCAACTGAAGACAAATTTTTTTTTTTCATGGTGTGATAGTCCCATATGTGGTCAGATGTTGCTTCTCTAATGTGGTTACCCAGATGTACTGGGTACAGTACAGGTCTAAACTGGCACTTTATTCCACTGAATGCCTGTGTAAATGAAGCAAAACAATTTCAGTAACAACCTAAATGCCACTGCTTCTGCTTTTCTGCTGAGTAAACACAGTCACTGAAACACCTGGAGAAAACTAAGTGTGTATACGTTTGCAAGTAGTTCGGTGTAACAGAAGTGAATGAGTAAATTGCAATAGTTGGTGGGTATGGCCCTACATCCACTCTTTATTTAAGTTGATGGTTTGTTTGATTTTTGGACTAGATTTGGTATGGTCTGCTGCACTGAATTTCCTCAGCAAGTGCATGGTTAGAGGCTGTCTGAAGGAACTGTTTTGGATCCTTATGTTGCTGTTAGTAGTCGGAGTGCATTTGGTGGGTTCCTGTAGTGGAGTTTCTGGTTTGGTTTCCTCTGGAATTTGTATAGTTCACACATACCTAACTGCTCTGCAGATTGAACCAGTGGGGATGATAGGGATTTCAACTAACTGCAGTTACAGACGAGTCCAAGGCTAGTGCACTTTTTTAAGAATATTTACATTCTTTTTCCTTTCGACATATCTGATAGCTTATTATGACCTTCTTTGAAACATCAGTTGGTTATGTTTGCGAGATGGTGTGCATAGAGCATATATGAGATGTTACCATAAGAAAATAGACCTTAGCATGAGCTAAGAATTGAAGTTAAGGTGTCTCTGGGTATTGCCATTCAAGGATAAAGGAAAGGAAGATAGAAACTTGCAGAAGGCTCCCATGGAGAGAAGGCACTGAGGGAACTGGAGTGCAGTGCAGAAAGCAAGGTTGTAGTGGGTGTAGCTCTCCACGTGTAAGACAAAAAATGTTGTGTTCCTGAATCACTCAGAATATAGCTCTGTAATTTTCTGTTGCAGTCAAATCACAGTGGACCTTGTGTGTGATATAGCACCTGGGATTCAGTCAGTTTCATGCAGATTTGATTAGTTTTCTGCCTGATCACGCAGACCACCGAGGTGATTTCATGTATTGTGGTGTTTGTTGCAGTTTGGCTCCCACTGAATGGAGGTGGAAAGCCGTCAGTGGATTAGTTGAGAATGAGAATACAATCTGGGACCCTTGGTATTACTATTTTGTGTTTTTTAGTAAGTGACAGCATGGCTGAAGAAATACAGCTGCCACTTCTATAATGGTATTTCTGTTCTTTTAATCTCTTCTTTCAGAAGGGGTAGTGAATGTTATATGTGGGTTGAAGGCTTAATTCCCTTTATAGCTTATCCTACAATTAAAAGAGGAAATGGGCAAGATTTATCCACAAGTGTTGACACTGACTGAAGCTTTCTTGTTTAGTCCACCTCTTCATCACTGATATGTGTTTATATTATATAAAATATACCATTCAGTAGCTTTTTTAGGCTTGACCCTACAAAAAAGCATAGCTGTATTTGAGAGTCAAGGGAAGTGAAGTAGAGGCCGAAACTTTGAGAGTAAGATACAGTTGCTTGGTGCTGAGAGGCACCTTCTTTCCCTGTGCTGTTCAGACTAGTTTTTAGTGCATATACAGCAAGATGTGAGAGGACCACTAAACTTTCAGTAAGAAGCTGACCCAGAAAGAGCTGTAGAGAGGTGGGCGAGACAGGAAAGTGGAGACAGGTTCAACTGCCTGCCAGATATGAACAGCACAGCCCTTTTATGAAAGTAAAGGTTAACTTTGCTAGCTATATCTTTTAATAAGTATTTTTACAGTAGTGGTGTAAAGATTTTGATGTGTGTCGTTATAGCTTAATTTCCCATTAAGGATACTCCATAGTCCATTAATCTATAACAATGTTCTTGAGAAATTTTACAGTATCTCTGCAAAATATATTTATGGGGGATGCATTCCGTGGAAGGTTTTGTTCACTAAATCAAAGCTGCTGGAAGCTATTTACTGACCCTGAACCCTAGGATGCTGATAGTCTCTTCAGGTGCAGGGCTTCTAAACTTCTAATTACGTACATGAAAGTTACCACTATCAACAAGTTCTGTCCTGCCTCGCAGATGTTTTCCCTGATTATTCTTTCTCTTTCCCATCTGTGTTGTTTTGTCTATTTCGTTGTTGACTTGTTCCTTCCCTTGGATTTCCTTTGCATTTTTTTTCTTGACCAGAGCAAATCCAGCAGCAGAAGGCTTACAAATACTGATTACTCCCAATGCTTCTAAAGAGGAGAGCTTCCTCTGCTGCAAGAAGCAATAAAAGCCATCTAGAGATGTTCTCTCAAGCATTGCTTTTGTTGTAGTAAGAGCAATGTGGATGGTAAGCTGGAATTAATTATGCTGTTGTATGTTAGAAGTTTTGTTTTATTTTATTTTTGTTACTGGTGCTGATTTGCTGTCAGATAGAACTGTTATCCCTTTGATAAGGGGGAGCAGAATGGAAAGCACTGAGGAAGAATGTGACATATAGGTGGCCTCACGATTAGTTTGTAGCCCTGTGGAGAACAGTGGCAGTACACTGGAAAATTAAGCAGGAGTTGAGAAGGGTGCTACTGAGAACCTTACATTTTGTCATTTATCTTCCTGATCACAGTCAGTAATTAACACCAGTCTTTATATAAATCATTCGCTAGGCCTGCTGCAAGCACTCTCTTAATGCACAATTTGGACTGAAAATTTAAATGCAGAAAGGTCACACAACGTTTTGTTAAGCTTCCACTGTCATGGTGAAATCTGCTGTACACAGCATTATCTACTTGCAGGCTTCTTTCTCATGGAAACTAATGGTTCTGCAAAATATTTAATTTTATATATATATTTGTATACACACATTTGTTAGATGGAGTCTTTTACAATAGAACTTATTACATTGTAAATGCGTTTTAATTGTATTATGTGTGTGTATTGTAATGGAATTTTGTAAGTGATAGGTGAAAACTAAGAGTTTTGAAACCATTTTTCATAGCTGGCTTTGCAGCAGGTGTTTATATATTGTGGTTTGACTGCTGTTTTTGCATGTGTTGTTACAATATGGGAAGCACAGGAAAGTATATGTTGATAAAGTCCTAATCAAATTCTGCCCTGCTTGGACATCTGTAACCAGTATAACCAGCACACTATCCTCTTCCTTTTTCTTCACCCCCCCCTCCCTCCCCCAAGAGGCAAAGAACATCTGCTTGTGCAGTAAACAGTGATTAAATGGGTGAATATTGTCTTTTAATACTAGCAGCTCAGGGAGATCTGCTGCTGGTGGAGGTAGAGAAGAGGTGTGGTTGTGGCCTTTTCTGCTTTTAAGTTCGGACCATCATACACTCTGCCATTGATATTCTGAGGCCTGGTGTTCTGGGAATCAGACTGAGAAAGAAAAGAAAGGTTGTTTCTATTTCAGAAAGTAATTTCCATGCATAATTTGTATAGGTATGAGCAGGGTGTATATGTGTCAGGGAAGAGAAGCGTTGATGGAAGCATGTTCTGTCATTGTCATACTGTTCATTCCTTGGTTTGCAATAGGAAGCTGGCTTTAGCAATTGGTTCTAGAGAAACAAAGTACTTCAACAGTTGCTTAAATTAACTTCACTGAAAATATTTACTATAGTGCAGCAAACAAATTAAAAATGCAGCAAAAATGATACTGAAAATATACATTCAGCATGATTTTTATAAACACAATGGAAAGAAGAATATTAATAGCAAAACCTTGTAATTAATAGCAGCAGCAGGTAACTGGTTAGGGATGGATTTTTCTTAACCTTCAGATGTTAAAATGCATTTCGGCAAAGGTCTCATTGTACCTGCAGGTGTGAACCTCGGTGTGAAAATAAATTCATTGGCAGACAAACTCTTCAGGAAAGAGTCTTTTTATCTAGTCATTAATATTAAACTATACAGATACAGCAAGTAGATTACCTAATTTTTCACCCTATCTGTGGGCAAACTAAATCATAAATTTAGCCTGATTTTGCTACTTGGTTACTTTGGGCTGAGCACGTTGTACAGGATCAGCCTGCTCCATCTGTTAAAGAGGAAATACTCCTTGCCTCGATGAGTTCTTGCTGGTGACTGCTTACTCCTGAGTCCTCCCTCTTTCTTCTTTTTATTTTTGAACCTCCATGGGCTACGTGTTTTAACTTTGAAAGCATAATTTATTTTTACATGGTAGTCTACAGCCTGTTACAAAGTTTGCAGAGATCATTACTTTTACACTTTAGTGTTCTGCCATGTAATGTGTTGGGTTTTTTTTTCCCCCATATGTATGGACCTGTGATGTGGGAGCCATTGTCCTGCACTTCATTAGTCCACCTTGCAAGAGTTCTGGTCAGGGACAGACTCTGGCGTGCTAAGTAAAACTAGAAAGTCAAGAAAACACGATTTTTTTTTTTTCAGTGGAGGATATCTTTCTGAGCAGCATTATATAGCAACAGAAAGAGCTTTGGACAAAAGATAGGGCACCTGTTGCCTTATGGAGGGCACTCCCTTCAGCCGTCTTTGGCACCTGTACCCCGCTGAAACTGGCATAGTATCTTCTGAGTGGGCACTGTGTCAGACTAGCAGATGGGCTGGAGCAGAATCTTGCCAGAAAACAGTTTGTGCATCAAGTTTTAAATATTAGAGGCCTGGACTCCCATCTGAGAGTGCTGTAAGAGCAGACCATGCATAGCTTTTCTGCCTGGGGTTAAAGGATGTGTCATACCTATCCTAGCTTAGAGTAATTAACTTTGAAAGTCAAACAGTGGCTTCTGTTGCTGTGGAATACAAAACTTTGGCTCTAGTGAATCAAGATTAAGGTTTCATAGAAAGATGAGTAAGAAATGTAGTGAAATTTTCTACCAGTACTGAATGTTCTTAACTTGGAGGCATTTGCAGTTCTCTGCAAAACAGTTTAGCAGTTGAGCAGTTTTCTACCAGAAGCAGTTTGCTCAGGTCTTGTGGAAGATGGTTTCACAAACATGGTACAGAGGGCTATGTATATATAATTTGTATAATGAAACTCTACAGACATAAAGTTACCTAGGAGAAGATTATAGAAAAAAAACCTATTCCTAAACACTGCTCAGAAAAGAACCTGTCCAGGAACTGATGATGCATTTTTAAAGTAACAATATGAGTAGAGAAGCAGGTCTTCCTTGTGCTACATTAAAAATGGACTGTAAACACCCTTCAAGCACGGAGTGTTTCCATTCTTGGGAAGTATTGGATATTGCGAAGGTGGGGTGGGAAAGCAATATGCTTTGTTCACCTTTAAATATTTGTGTTAGAACTCTCCATATGTAGGAAATATTTGAAGTTGTGTGTTACATAGCAGATGCTCCTTTTTATTTGTGTACCTTTTGTTTTTAGTAACTATATTCCTTCAAACTGGATTGGTTAGATCTGATTTATTGTTAGATGCTCAGAGCAGCACACTACACACCTCCCCACCCCTGGTTTGTTAGCCATGAATTCCATTGAATTTAACATCTCTTGGCTTGAGTTAAATGGGGTCAGAATTTTTCCAGCTTTTTTTATAGGTAGCATGTAACTTCAGTGTGATATTTTTGAGGATAGTTTTTATTTCTGAAAAAAACTAAGCTGACAATATCACTCTTCAGGATTATTTAACCCATGAAACAAAGCAAAAATAAAATACTCGCAACCCCAGAACTTCTGAAAATAATTTTGTTTATGTTTCCCAAATAAATATATCCTCAAAATATCCAGCAGTGGCAAAGAAACCAGCTGTGGACAGAAGCAGGGATGTTTTTTTCAAACTGCCAAATCAATGCTGTTTTCTTTTCCACTGTGTAAACTTTGTCAACAAAACTGGTTCTGTGAGAGCCATTGAAAATATTTCACCGTATTCCAAATTTGACTGCCACAAATTAACTGCTAAAACTGCAACAAGCACGTTTGAACTGGCAAATAGAATTGGCACATTTCTTTGTCAGACTGCATACAATTGTGCTACGTGGTTGTAGGAAATCACAGTTCATCCAGAAACACTCTTTTGTTACCATGTTGTATTAACATTTAGAAAGCTCCATTAATTAAGGTTGTGGCACTCAGCGACAAAACAGATGAAATTTATGATTGAAGTGGATGATAAGACAATAACTGCTGTGCCTGGGTGAAACTAGGGAATTCTGGACATAGGTTAGTTTGAGGTAAGTTATTTGCTGTGTCGTGTAGGCTCAACAGTTGGAAATTCTGGCAAAGAATGTGAATCTTACTGCACTGCTTTATTTCAGAGTGCATTTTAAATTCGTATGCTTTTCACTGGCATGGTAGCTGTGATTGTGGGACGAAGAAGAGAAAAATAGAGCTGAGCTCTTTGCCCTTTGCAAATGTTTTGTGAGACTTCTCTTGACATGAGATGGAAACAGCCACAGCCCCCTACACAGCTTCATCTTGTGCCAGTGTTCCCAGTTAACAATTACACAGACAATGGTTTTGACTGTGTGCATACATCAACACCCCTCCCCCCAAATGTAAGGAGATTGTGTGTCTCTAGTTGATAAACCCAACATAAACTGTAAACTGTGAATGCTGAAGCTTGTTATGCTGTTTTAAGATATCCTTTGCAAACATAATCTCAACATACAGTGCTCCTGGTACTCTATGTGTGTACTTATATGCCATTGGAGACCTCCTGCCTATCAACATTGCTCTCCTGCAGGGTCTCTGCTTACTGTCCTGCGGTCTAGCATTTAACTGATTGTAATATTATAAATAGCCATGTGCTACCACACAGAATGAGGCTCGCACATGGCTAATTATGAGTATACAGTAATTAACTATGAGCTAAACTCGCAGGAGAGTATGTGGTGGTGGTCTATGAGGTATGTAATCAGACTGTTTGTTAAACCTTGGGAGCCTTTCCAGTCTGTTAAGTAACTATACATAGTAATGAGACAATTTTTAAGAAACCATTTATGTATGTTTATGGACAAAAAATAGGCTGTCTTATTTCTAAGCTCCAGTTAAAATATTACTGCCTGATATATGAATGGTTAATTAAAAAGATGTGATAAGGTACATATGCAGCTTTGGCTTATCTGTATGTATGCCTAAGCATTATCTGTGTAAGAAGTTTAGAGTGTTATTCCCTGTGAATGCTATGCCTTGTTTCCTGTATGTGCAGTAAAAAAAATATACAAAAACATTTCTCCTTTTGTAGATTTGAATGTCAACTTACTCATTTTGTGGAGCATCTGTTCCTGTATCTTGTTGAGCTTTGTCTGACTTTTCTCCCTTTTCACATTCTAATGATTTGCCGTTAGTTTTGGTTTGATTTTTCTTACCTATGTTCCTTCAGTTTGACTCCAAAAAGCATCCACACTGCCATAGTGTAAGAACCATGAGGGTTAGGCCCTTTTGCTCGGCTACCTCCCGTTAATTGCTCTTCTTCATTACCCTGACAGCTGTTACTGTCTGTTCCAGATTACCATGAATGAGGCCTCTCTTTTTAAAATGTCAAGATGTCTGCAGGGAAGTTAGATCAGACTCTTTCAAATACATTTAAATTTTATACATATCAAACCTCTGTAAAGTAACTTGGTATTAAAATACATTTTCTTATACACAGGGTTTTTTTCTGATCTGTGTCAGTAAGGGTGCACATCTAATTCTGTTTGGGTAATATGATGTTGTTGAACACAATGAAAACATGTGGGACGTGTTCCTTTAAGTTAATGTCTTCAGCTATTAACACATAGTCTACATGTAGCAGAGAAAAATAAAGACTTAAGCACCTGTGCCTTAATTCCCAGTTTGGTACAATAATATAATAAGAACAAAGTTTACCAAAATTTCCTTCCTGGTTGTATGATAGTTTTAAATTGTATTCTGAATGTGACTGCTACTTGTTTGAGTCAATGGATAGTTGACACCTCCCAGAGCTACTGTTTTAGGTTATGTTTATTTTATCTTAACATGTTATTAGCACAGAAGCATTCACATGGGGGAGTGTCAAGCAGAAGGCAGCAGGGACCCTGTGGGTGTTTGGGGTGTGTATGCTGCCAGATTCAACCCAGATGCTGAATAGAATTGAAGGAAGATGGCAGCTGAAGGAGTCTGTTCACTGTAAAAATATTTTTAAGCCCTGACCATCAAAAAATGTAAGCTTGGATGGTTTGATAAGATCCAAGTTTACTTGATTTTTATTATGCGGATAAAAGTAGTCTATTTTTGTGTGTGCTGATAGCTGAAGTATTTCACACCTGGACTGTTGTTGGTATTTGATCATTATAAGAAGTTTGAAAGGGACACTTATTTCCTAGGAACTGTATTCTTTTTAGTTTTTTTCAGTGATGATTCTAAAAGATGATTTAGTCTCATTAAATTTTAATCCCAGCGTAGCTCCATGTAGCTTCAGTAGTATCAGAGAGAACTGATAGTTCTTGCAGGGTCAGAAGAAAATAGGATTGCATTGTCTGTGCAGAGAGGTTCTGTCTCCTGGGCTGTAATTGGCACATGTGGTCAATTATTGTTTTGAAATCTTTACTTGCACTAAGATTCACAATCCCTTGTCTCCCCTTTAGGCAGGTGGTGGCTGTGCTATCCCTAACTTAGGCCAGTGTCTAAATAATGTCAGAATAGAAATCAAGGTTCTAGGGCCAAATTAATTTGTAACAGAGGAAAGCAGACAATCCTGTCTAGAGGCATAATGTAGGTCATAACTTTTAAGTGGTGTCTTTGTCACGACAGTGGATTGACAGCGACCAAATACAGAGGTTATCCAATTGACTGAAATGACTTAAACATAGTCTGTTACAATGGAATATCTCATTGTGGTGCAAACGTGCAATGGAGACATCCTGCTTACTCCTTAGTTAGCTTTGAGGGAAAGAGTTCTGAAAATGTGGGTTAAAATTGCTTCTGTACTTGTTGATTAAAACTTCCATGTGTTTGTTGTTTTTGTTTTTCCTTGAACTTGGCAAAACTCTGACCTTTAAAAGCAGGAATTCAGACAAAATGTTGGGTATCTTTGTGTATTTTTTGGTCACCTCATGCAATGTTATCTTGGTCTTTGTTTGCAATTATATTTTGTTGTGTAGAGCTTGATCCTCATCTCTCTCTCATTTTGCAGCTTCCCCTCAAACTCATGTTCCTGTAGAAGATGATGCAGTGCATGTAATTAAAGTGGTAATGTGTAGATCTCATTTCTAAATTGTTAACTTGTATGCACTTCTTTCTCATAATTATCTATCCTTATTTTTAGCATTGGGTCTGTATCGTATGCTTGAGGCTCTTGTTTTTTTCCCTATTTTTTATATCTTGATATCCTTTCCCTGCTTGGGGATTTATTTGCCATTTTCATGGCATAAAGTATTTCCTTGACTTGATTCTTTCCTTTCCTTGATTACTGCCTGCAACAATTTAGTAAGGAAAATCAGTTTATGAACTTAAACACACCCGATCTACAATATTCCTGAAAATACTGTCTTAATTCCTGAAAGAAGCTGTGTTGTTTATGAAAATGTGTTGCCAAACAAGTTTTCTTTTTAGCTACTTATTAAAATTATGTTTCAGATGGCATGTTATATGGGAGATGGGGGGGGAAAAAGGGGTTTCATCCTCTTTGAATTTCTCCTCTGCTTTTCTTCAGAAACTGTTGTCTTTCTAATGTATTTTATGATACTAAGTTTGTTTATTTCTCAACAGGAGTATCTTGAAAATGGCCCCTTATTTTCTGAACTGAAATTTTACCAGAGGGCTGCAAAACAAGAGCATAGTAAGTAGTATCTCAGTTTTGCTTCAGGTAGATTTAAGAAAAAGTTTGGGTTTAACTAATTCTAATAAGAACTATTGCTTTAGAGCTTGATAGCCAACTCTTTTCATATATGCTGAACTAATCCTAGTTGGTGCTATAATAATTTTAGATTGCTATAGGTTGCTTTACTTGGATGTCATCCTTCTCCTTTCTGATCAGAAGGGAGAACAGAAGTGTGCCAAATTTATGTGCACACTTCAGAGTGCACAACAATGAATGGACTCAAGAGAGAGGCCAGCCTTAGAACAGAGGTACTACATGGACTAATTGGTGACTGTGTTTCTGCTAGAAACTATTTCCATGTGCAGAGCTAAGAGTGTGTGTAATCATCACAGGATTTAGTAGTAATCAAGGCACTTGATTCTGCAGACACTTAGGCATGGATGTGATTTATTCATGGGAACTGTCCTAAAGACTTCAGATGACTTAGATTGCTGGTAGACATAAGCACTTTTGATAGCTTGAAGCATTCTGTATTGAATAAAGTAGAGCTTCTAAAGGAATTATTTCTTCAGCTATTGATAATTGCTTATCTGCTTTCTAGGGGAACAAAGTACCACATTGCTAGAACAAAAAACTGCTTCTTGTTTTGCAGAATATAGAGAACTTCAGAGTAATGTTATGGTCTGAATTGTTTGCTATACAAACTACTGAATAAGTCTTATTTGTTTCATTGTTTCATTCAAAGTCTTGGCTTGATAACTAAAATAAAACCAACGGAAAACCACACACCAAATGTGAGATTCTCTAGCTACCTTTGACCCAATGTTATCTTTTTATGATTATTACAGTAAGAAAATGGATGAATCTCAAAAAAATAAGATGTTTAGGAATTCCAGTGTTTTGGGGATCAGGCGTGGCTGAGTACAAGGGAAAAAGGTAATAAGATGAATTGCAATTAAGCCTCAAATTGAGTAAAAATCCATTTTCAACAAAATGGAGGTAAGTCCTTTCAATCTGACACAAACTTGCGGTCTTGTCTTAAAGGATTCCTCCCTTTTCTGTATATCCTGGTAGCTATAGATTCATGGTCATGGAGAGACTGGGGGAAGACCTTCAAAGAATCTTTGAAGATTGTGGAAGCAGATTTAAGAAGGCGACTGTTCTGCAACTTGGGGCACGAATGGTATGTACAGAGAGAGAAGTTGTTGCTGTGTCTTGAACTTGCTAAGTTCAACTAGAAAATTATCTTTCTACTATAGATCCTTTAGGTAGCTCTTGAGTTTCAAATTCAGTTTGTGTAAATGCTATGTTTTTTCGTATTTTTAATAATTTTTTTTAATAAAACGAGCATTAAGTAGAAAATCAAGACCCCCTGCAGACTGGAAGTTGGTGGGATTAAACCAAATTTTTTTTTCTAATAGGTTAAAATGTAGACCATACACTTCAAAACATGTCTAGACAGAGATGTGTAAGCCTATTCTCATATGCTTTAACATGTATTGATTTTTTTTTTTCTAGTGTCTGAAGGGTTTTGTATTAGACATCCATATTTGTCAAAGTTCACAATTGCATGCCTGAATGCAAAATTTTCAGTTGGTTTGCTGAACAGGCTGTGATTAGGCTAGTCTGCAAATACCAGTTTTGTTTTCAAATGTGTGTAGACTGACACATACTAACGGAAGATTCTATACATGCTACTTTGTAATATCATTTGTGTTGTGAAAGACTGCTGTTACTGAACAGAGGTGCACAGAAAATGGAGTAGAGGCAATGGTCATAAGTTGCAGGAAGAGGAACTCTTGAGTATAAAGGAAAAGTTTTTGCAGAAAGAGTGTCTTGGCACTGGAACGTGCTTCCCAGAGGCTATGAAACATCCATCCTTGGGGACTTTTAAAACTTGACTATTCAATCTCTTGTACCACCTGATCAAACTTACATTAGTCCTGCTTGAAGCAGGGGGCTTAGACTGGACACCTCCAAAGTTTCGTATTAACCTAAATAACAATAATTTTTTTTTTTTTTTAAAAAGTGAAAGCCTTTTGTAGTCACATAATTGGCAAACCTGTAACATTCTTTGTGCCCTCCAAAAGCCAGAATTAGGTTGTACTTTGTATGAGTTGCCAAGTGCAAATGTGTTTTTAATAACAATTAGAGCTATCCTACCTCTGTAAGGAGCTGAAGAAGGATGATGATGCGGAGGGATGGTGACATGAAATGCAGGTCATATAGTAGCTGCCAGCATCAAATATATTATAAACCTTCAGGGCTGATTGAATATGTTCTTTTTAAGAGCTTGGTGTTCTCAACATTTCCCCCCGCATTTATGAAGTGCTAGGTTCATTCTTGCTTTGTGAATTTAGAAGCTGGTACTCATACGTAGTTACACAGGGATACCTCATGACAAAGTATTGCTTGTTTATGATTTGTCATCAGCTATGTGCCTGGTGGGAGCAGACCCTGTGGACAGAGTGGTAGTCCTTGTGCTCTAACTCAAAACAAAGTTGTCAGCTCAGTCTCTGTGGCTGTTGATTTCACTGTATAAGTGAGAAATACTTGGTGGTAGGGTTAGGGGCAGAGTGGAGACAGTGATGTTTTATTTTCTGTTCTAAATCCTTTCCTAGTTGGATACTTTGGAATATATACATGAAAATGAGTATGTTCATGGTGACATTAAAGCAGCAAATCTACTTTTGGGCTACAGCAATCCACATGAGGTAAGCATGTTTACTTATCTACACTGTTACTCTAATGTGTTTATAACTGTTCAATAGTTTTAAGTTACGTATACTCTGCATTAACAATTCACATATTAAAAGAAGTTTGTGCATGAACATTTGCATCCTCTCACGACGAATCTGAGAGTGGCTCTGTGGAGCTTAAGGTCTGAGAAAGAAGCAGGACAAAGCTGTGCTTTGTCCCCTTTGTGCTCCGCTGAGTGGGGTACTGGTATGGATGGGTCAGCTAATCAAGAGGGTAAGTTAGAGGACTTAATTGCTGTTCTAGGTTATGCCAGTTTAGTTATATTAGTAGAGTTTAAGGATGTGGGCCATTGTATTTTCATTCTTGGGAAGATCTAGCTTTCTAATATTGTCATGGATTGTGTTTCCATGCCGCTAACACTTTTGTCCTGCTCATTGTAGTGGATACGACAGGTAAGTAGGATTAAGGTTGCTGCTCCCTAAGACTCTGTAAAGCCTAAAGCTAGCCTTGAAATTGAAGTGTTTTGGTGAAATGTTTTGATCCCATAATACTCCACATGCTCTTACGATGTCTTTTTTTCTTCAGTTAATAAAATCTTAAGTATGCTTTTTTTCTTGGGGAAAAAAAAAGATTTAGGGAAAAAAAGGGCACTCTAACTTCACTTAAATATTATTAGCTGTAAGCAGTACTTCTTTTCTTTCGATTTTTATTTTTCTGCTGCAGTGATGAAAAAACAGATCTTGCGAAACAGCTCACTGCCATTGGAGGTTGAACCATTGAACTATATCTGCTTTTTTACAAGTTTCAAGTTAAATGGTTGGGTCAAATTTAACTTTCCAGCTTTCTAAAACACATAGTTTGAAAACTACCATGGCTGTTTGAAACAACCTTGTTTTTAGACAACAGTAGTACCCAGTACATAATCTCAGTTTACTGTGTATACCACCCTGCTGAATCCAAAGAAGGAAGCTATTTAGAGGCAAAACGATCTGATACCCAAACCCATTAACATAACTCAAATGACCTTTTTTGTCTTGACTATTGTGTATTTTTATGACAGCAAGCTATGCTGCTGGTTTTCACATTGAAATAATTTTGGTAGTGTCCATTTACATTAATCATAAAATTTTAAGATGTGTAGCTGACTTTGATCAGCTGCTTTTGAATTAGCCAAATTGTGGGGTGATTTTCTGATTTGTTTGTTATGTTGTCTGCATGAAGATCATGCTATACTAGTATTTTGTTCTCATGAGTAGTAAATTCATTGACAGGTTAAAAATCAGGTACTTGTGAGTTACTGGACAGAGGCATTAGGTGGAAATATAACTTAAGTTATATTTATTAAATAAAAGAAATCAATAGATATTCCAGTTTAAGTAGCTCCTAGCTTAACATGTACAAAGTGTATGTTACTGCTGAGAGGTTTTGTGTAGAATTTTGTTGCAGTAAAATTTATTTTCCACTGAAATTATTCTATAAAACATTTTTAAAAATTCACATTCTAATTCAGGAGGCAATTTCTAATATTAGCTTGTGTTTGTAAGGCATGAATTAAACTTTAGTTTCTATATGCTTAAGAAAACCTAGAACTGCTCAGATATTATTTGGATAAACTTCCCCGTCATGGGCCCCAGAAATTCTGCAAGTGGCCACAGGTCTGCTGATTTCACTGAAGCCGTGATAAGTTTACCATACCAGTCTACAACCATGACAGTGATGATTATTTAAGGTAATGTGTACTACATTTAGCTTACATGGCAGGGCAGGTAGCTTAATGGGACTGTTTCTGGTCAAATAAAAAAATTATTTTCCAGACACAGCTTGCACAATGTCTTGAAACATGTATGCTCTGTGGCTTGTGAGGCATGAAAAGAAGGAATAATCTCAACACCACCACAGCTGAAACTTTCAGATTGGCAGATCTACATATGCCACTAATTGAATATCCTCCCCCTGGAATTGTTGATTCTGATGTGCTGTCTGCCCCCATATTTCAATAACTGTTCTTCACCTGGGTTAGAAGCAGTACTAGACGATATTCTCACACAGATTTCAGGTATTCAGAACCGTACATGTGTATTCACAGATGATTTTGCATTTGTCATATCCTTGCTATTTGCATGTGCCTTTGATTTGCATGTAATTTTGCCATGAAAGTTGCTTCTTCCTATTCCAAACATGTCCAGTTCCTATGTAAGACTTCATGATGTTGTGACAGCCTTTCCTACAAATCAAGCTGTCTTTATAACATGCTGGTGAGCTGAATGTATTATGTATTTACCAGAACGGTATTTGGGAAGCTCTGTGGAGCATTACCACTGACTAAATATGATAACAGTATGGAATATCCTGTCCTGTGTCCTCTGAACTTTTTTCAGAGTTGCTGCGTTTTAATTTGGCGATCTTGTACTAACCTTATACACTTCAGATAAAACCTCAGGCACTGATACTGCTACCAAATGCCTGTGAAGTGTTTTGTCCAACCTTGTCTTTCTGCTGAAATGGTGGATAGCTAGATTGCCTTGGTCTTATTTTTTTAAAATAATGGAACTGGGAGGTAAAGTGATCAACCTAATCTTATAAATAGGGAGTGAGAGCATCTAGCCAGTGGCAAACTCAAACTTAGGAACACAAGCTGAGAGACATGTAGCTCCAGTGGGAGTTGGCATGATAAAGCTGTCTGACCGAACAATTTCTGTGGTGAGTTTTTGTTAAGAATTTTATGCTAGTGGGTTCTGGTCTTTAGGGTCTAGGATTTTAAGAGAAAATAAATTGGAAGCGTTCTTTAATTCTAGAAATTTGTTTTCAAAGGAACCCCTAACTAATCTCTTCAAAATAAAATATATGTATATTCAAAAATGTATTTCCATATTCTGTCTTGCACCTTTATACTCAACATTGCGGGTTTTTTTTTATCACTTAGTGGCTGTTCATGTGTACTCTTATGTGCAAATTTATCACTAACTTCCTGCAGTTCCAAAAAAGATCATTTTTCTATGTTAGACTCTCTGCTGCTACTCTCTCTCTTCTGTAAACTAACCTGGTAAACTTACACCACAGCCAATAAATATCATAGTCCCCTTTTTGAAAGAACGTGTGAAATCCATACTGCTATGCCCTACCTTCTGTGGCAAGGCAGAGAAACAAATAAAGTAAAGGTCCTGCCACTCTGTGACCTCCAAATGATGTTTAGAAATGGTTAGAAGATCAGAATCAACTGACCTCAAAGAGCAGCTTGCTGCAGATCTATTCAATAGAAGGAAGCGAGGCCATTCAGTGAGTTACAGGTCAAAAGATCAATTCTCTAGTCAATATGTTTCTGAACATGGACCCAGCACAATGACTGACAGAATAGGAGTGATGTACTGAGGGAAGTACACAGCTCATGAATCTCAGAGAGGCCTGAAAGAAAACTTGAAGTGATCAGACCTATAAATTACAGAACAAGTGAAGCACTGTCTCAGTATTGCAGCAAGTTAAAGATAATTTGGTGAATAGTAGTAACTGTATGATAAAGCGGAATAATAAGTATTATTGATATAGACTCTAAAAGAGAAATTCAAATCCATTAAACTCATTTAAATTATGATACTATTAAAAGGGCCAAGCGGTCACTTGACAAGAGGTTAAAATCAGAGTTTTTAATAAATAAGGGTTGGAAGAATGCCTCTTCAAAACAATTACCTTGTAGTATTTTCTTTTATTCCTCTCCATGGAATATATGGGCAGACATACTGAAGTGTTGCAGACACAAGTCTGCACCAAAAGTTACCTATTTGGGTTTTTAAGGGGTAAATTTTAATTGCATTTGCACCTCAGTTCTGACTTTAATTTTAATAATTTCTTAGACAGAATAGCTACAGAATAAAACTCTCAGACTTGATTATCATAGATAACCCTAACCGAAAAGGGAAAAAGAAGAATACAAAAAAGCTTAAAAATGTTGATTTTCAAGACCAGCTTTCAGTGGACCATCATAGAAGATACAGAGCTCACATTGATCAGATGGGAAAAACATGCATGAAAACAATTCCAACTTTAAGCTGTTTTTCATTGTGAGGTGAATCGTTGTGATTCCTGCTCTTTAGTCCAGTATGGTAGATTTGCTAAAGAGCAGATGAATTGAGAAAAGATAAAAATCTTCTCTGTTCTCCTTCACATGGTTTTAGGAAGGATACAGTATACAGGGATACCATACAGAAAAAGTTGAGTTTTAACACATGGATGCTGGCTGTGCCCCTGATCTGAGTTGTAGCTTCACAATCAGATGGCCTTAATTTTCTTTCATCAGTCCTACTGCTACATTTGGATAGAACTGTTTACACTGGTTTAATTTCTTATTGTAGTAGTGGCCCAAATATCTTGGAGTTCAATTGATTCCAGCATCAAGACTTGCCACTGACAAGTCACAGAATATTTCTTCCCCTCTCTCCTTTGTTTAACCCACTTTCATCCTTCCTTGGCTTCTGTTTTGAGAAAGACGCTATTTCTGTCCCAAATACTATACTTCAGGCTTGCTGTCCCAAGATGGACTTCAGTCTACCTTTAGCCTTTCTGTAGTGTAGTGTCCAACTGAAGTTGACAGCACTATAGCCATTAACAACCAATCAGCCTCTTATTAGTAGGTATCTACTTAATTATTTACAGCGCATTACATAACCCTAGTAATGGAAACACTGGAAAGAAAATGTACAAAGAAAATCACTGTATTGTTATCCTTTCAGCGATAAATCTCCTGCTGTGTGTACTTTAAGATAAAGAGAGTATGCGAATCCAAAGTGCCAGGCTTATGACTTCCCAGATCAATGCAGTCATATATCATAATGTATAAAAGTTGTAAGAATTTTAGATATTTAGCAGATATTTAGCACCTCAGACATAAAGCACTGTGAGGAAGTCATGCACAGGAAGGACGAGAGGACTGCCAAATCTACATCTGGTTGCTCGTGCACATAAATAATTATTTGTGGCTGTGTGGCCCTTCGCTTGGACAAGTTTAGTCCAAGTTTAGTTTGCATGAAAATAAGTGTGAAGGCTTTAGAAATCTGGCTCCTAATCTATAACAAAATCTTTTAATAACAGAGCATGCTAAACACTGCTGAGTCTAGTGCAGACTTGGATGCGTGAAGAAACTTGAACAAAACCAAGAGTTAAAATAATTGTGTGGGAAGGAGTGTACAATGTAACACAGCTAAACCCAGCTTATGTCACTGTTGCACCTTCATCATGCATCTTACCATTTCTTGTTTCAAATGTCTTGTTTATCTTACTCAGCATGTGTTTTGTTCTCTTTTTGTTCTTGTTTGTTTTGCTGTTCCTAAAAAAAGCATGCCGTTGAAAAATATTTATGGTATTGAAACACATACTAACACTGACTTAATTTTTCTCAGCGTTCTTTCATAGCCATCTTCTTTTACCCCTCCCTATACCCTTAAAAAAAACACAACAACCTACCAATTCATTAACTCCCCTACCCACCATGTTCTGAGCAAATTTGGAATGGCACACTGTGTTACTTGTCAAAAAGTGATAACTAGCTATAAAGAACTATATGTCTTTTTAATGATGAAAGGGTTATAATGAGAATTGATGAAATGAAGTTAATGGTAATTTAAAATAATGTAATCATTCTGATAATGGTTGTGGCAAGGTTGTAACAGTGCATTGCTGGTTTTGTACAAGCTGAAGATTGATTTTTGTTGTTGGTCAAGAAGCTTTGCCATGAGAGGCTACCATCAGTTGCATGTTTGTGGAAAAAATTGGATGTGAAAGTTGTGGAAGTGATAAATGGCTCAGCTAGAAGTAAGCTGAATAATGACACTCATGACCAACTTCTGGAGCAAACTGTGGTGCGATCATAGATGTTGTTGCAATTGTATGGGAGTGGCTTTGAGAAGTGATTGCTTCTTGGTTTCCAGGTCTTCCTGCCATCAGTCAAGGTAGGATAACCTAAAGCTACTTCTCACTTTTACAGGGGTTCTTCGGTATAAATTTAAAACTGCTCTGCTGATACTATTGCTGAAGGTATTTTAAGCAAATTTGTTGCTTAAAAATGGACTAAAAGTACATAGTTACTGTGATTTATCTGTAGGATAACTGGTAACTTTTTTTTACATAGTTCAAGTTTGACAAGCAGATATTTGTGGCTATTTTCTAGATGCCCTGTTGTTAAGATAGATTGAAAGACCTCCAAGGCTGGGCTGCCATGTGGAAGTGTCTATCACATAAGCTAGCGTTCTGAGCCCAGACAGAACCAGAAAGCTGGCAGAGATGCTTTTCTTGTATTGTTTTTTTTCTAATAGTTAAAATCTCATTTTAATATAAGGCATAGCCTGAATTTTTAGAGATTGAAACCTGCACTGTATTTCATTCTATTGTATCTGGTCAACTGTGCATGTCAAAACTCTATAGTCAAGCAAAATCCAAAAGGTACCATTTAGTCTGGGAAGAGTACATCTTCTAGCCTAGTCTCTCCTTCCCAGCCCACAAAGGGTGCAGAAGACTCGCAAAACTTGATATTAGGGTAGTTTAAATTAGTTCTCTCACATGGACTGTGGGCTCAATTAGGACAGGTACCAGAGTATCAGGAATACGCTGGAGAACAGATGCAGGAGAAAATCAAATTGGTCAACCCAACAAAGTTTATGCCTTGTCCCAGATTTTCTAAATGTGCCTACGGTCTTTAATCTTGTCTCACGGTTTGTATAGTCTGTCAGGTGAAAAACATCATCAGTAATCTTAAAAGCCATCACCCTGCAGGAAGTGAGTGCTGCGTCCCAGCTTACACGCTCCAAATAAGCACAGATCCTGCAGCAGAAACAGTAAAACCAAGAGACCAGCCATCCCAGGATTTGAAGCTGCCTGGAGCACAAACAGGAATCAGTAGTTCAACAGAATGTGCTACAAAATAATGTGTTAAGTTTTCTTGAGGGTTTTTTGTTTGTTTGTTTTTCCTCTACCAGGAGTGACATAATTAAATTACAAGTGAGTACCAGAAGAGTTTATTTTAGATTTCTACAGGATAAACTATGTTTTGGCTAAAGAGGAAACAAAACTAAGGTTTGAATAAGAAAAAGTTTTTCTTTATAATATAATGTGATTTAGTAGAAATAATCTCTATATGCCTTCAGATGATTTAGCTTTTGTCCCAGAGATGAGTTCTGTTGGCAATATAACAGCAGTCTGTAGTTTTTGGTTTTTTTTTTTTTTTTAAATGTGAAAGTACCATACTTGGATTTTTATAAAAAAAGCAATTGCCTAATGTGAGAACTGGTCAATGTAAGGAGCAAAGGCCAGGTGGGAGTGTGAAAATGACAGAGTGAGAAAATAACCTATGGGATACTGTGGGGTGGACAGACTGTGATTAAATTCCGGCTGCTTTCAACAAGTTACTGCTTGTCAGCTGCACTGCAGTAATTGACCATATGCATGTATTAAGTCCACCCCTGCTGGAGGATTGAACATTTTAATCTGAACTTCATAGAGTGGATTTGTGCCCTTAATCTAAATTATGTGAGTGGCAGAATTGACACGGATGCAGTACTGCGTGCACTATGCCTATAGAGAAATAGAGGCAGAGGAGCCAGATAGCATGTTTGTCTTGACAGGCAGCAGAAGAACAGGAAGTACAATGCAGCTGTCCTGAGCTGTTCTGTTCTCAGAACAATACCATAAAAGTGAACAAGACTAAGTTTAAAGTCAGTTAATACTTTCACAGTTAAGTCCCAAAAATATGCAAGTGCATCTCCCAGATACATCATTCAGAACTGTGCAACTTCCTCCCTCTGGTTATTTAGGCAGCTATAGTGAAGGATCGTGGGAGAAAAAAATTACCTGTGTCAGGATGGAAAGGTAAATGTGGCAGAATGCATGAGCTTGCTGCAATATACACAGTTGGGGCCCCCATTTTTTTTTTTCTTACTCTTTTGATGCCGTGGATTTGCTTCAGAGTAACTCAGAGTGAAGTCTGGCTCTGTGCCTTTTTGAAATTTATTATAAATTCAGGAGTGATTTACTAAGATTGCTTTCTGGGTTGGGGGGGAGCTTTGCTTTATCTTACACTTTATGTTTAAATAGTTGTTGCCAGTATGGACTTACTGACAGTGATATTCAAAAAGAAGAGCATACAGTTAGGCTCATGCCCAGCAGCCCTGTGGTCATGGTCTGTCTTAGCACTGGAGCCCTGTGTCCAGTCTGGCTGGGGGAAGGTGCTGCCTCTCACTTCCTCTGGCTTTTAAGTTGCACTGTGCTTGTGAAATTGTAGTCTTGGCTGATGGAAAATTTGAACAGGGGTGTGTATGTGCCTGTTTAAGTAAGGAGAGGAGGGGGTCCCATAAGCAATGTGAGGATACATAAAAGGCATATTGCAGTTTATGATGTCTAGATGCCCACCTGGAGAGGAGAGAGCTTAGGAACAAAATAAAAAGACTGAAATTCTGCTCGACTCTGAAATAAGATAAGAGTATAGTAGTGGAAGGATTTAAATGGGGAGGGCAGCTGTTATAGCCCCCAGTTGTACATATTTTATCCTGCGGCACCATTTGGTTTAATAAAATTTAGATCTAAGGCTGTCCTTAACCTATCAGTTTTCTAAGACTTAATTATAAAGGTTATACTTTCAAAGGACAAAAGCATTATTCATTTGTCTGTTCATGTCTTCCAGGTTTATCTTGCAGATTATGGACTTTCCTACAGATATTGTCCCAATGGGAACCACAAACAGTATCAGGAAAATCCTAGGAAGGGCCATAATGGGACAATAGAGTTTACCAGCGTAGATGCCCACAAGGGAGTAGGTAGGTTTCTTTTTTTTTATTTTATTTCAGAGGAGTGATTACAGAATGAGTAATCAGGCTGTGTGAGCTGATGTATACAACAGAAGTAGTCTTGGGGATTGCTCAGGGTTGATCAGACCCTTGTGTGGTGACCTCATCTTGTACCTGGAACGCTTCTCCACGGCTCATGGGGGAAGGGGAGCTGCACGGTTGAAACTGAAAGGCTGCTGCACGCATGGTACTGGGAGGCGGACCAAGATGCCCTCAGAGCTTGCCATTAAACTTAATTGGTTCACGTTGGGAGTACTGGTTTGTGTTTGCTATACTCTGTAGAGGCAGAGGCAATATTTGCTAATGTTGCATTGTCAAGGAAAAATGTTTCGAGTCTGCACTGTCCTTTAGGGAGAGCTGTGTGTCAGTGTCACCATCTGCGTTATGAGAAGATATTTCAAGATGACATTCCTTCTGCAAGGAGAAAAACCTTTTCTGAAGCCATAAAGTGTTAACTTTTTGAAATCTTTTTCCAGTAGCCTTTCATATATCTTACTTATTTAAACTCACTTTGATGGTATTGGAAACACATTTGCAGGTAAATTACATACATAGTCCTTTTATTGGATATTGATTGTACTGCCTTGCATTCCAAGGCAGACTTAATTCAACAATTCCCTAATTAGTTAAAGTCATAACCTATGTCTTGTATTCATTTACCATTAATTAAACCTTAGCTGTTTATTACACTGCAGTCCAAATCCAATAGCAGACCCACAGAGCCATGGAAAAGGAATGGGAGGTCAATATCGAAAATATATGGTGCAAAGTCCCACTGATGGCTGCATTGTTCACAATCAATATGGTCAATGCAACACAACTTTCTTAGTTGCTATGTCAGCAAGACAAAAAGTCAATTCTAATGTTATGCTAGTGAAAAAAATTGTGATTATTGAAAAACTTTGACTCTTGCTACAAAACAGTGTTTTTGTTAACTTTTCTTTCCCCTGTTCCCCCACCCCACCCCCAAGATCTTCTAAAACAAAAGGAATGGTTTTCTGCTGCCAGCTTTGTGAGGATCATAGTGTCACAAGCGATAACTGTAGAAATTTGTGCTTGTTAATAGCTGCTGAACTGTTACCTTAAACTAATACTTTCTAACGAGTTTTAGTTGGCACAAACAACTGTATATTATTGCTTTTTCTATTAAAAGGACCATTGACCATGTAATGTAGAGGGTCTTGATAATTTGCCAGTGCTGTTAAAACCTGCAATCGTTTAACTCTGGTCATTAGGAAAAATGAAATAAGACTGTCAAGTATTTGCTGCTAAGACAATTGCACAATTTCACCTGCTAAAAAATATTTTGTGGTGAAGAGGGCGTCTGTTTCAGACTCTTCTAACACTCCCAAGCATACAGTGCATTTTCTGGAGATCTGACTCTGGCTGCTTTTCCTGGTAGTGTAAGCAGCGTGGCTGTGTACTAGTATTTGATGTGGATGCTGTTTGAAGAATAGGTGGAAGCTGGAGTATTTGGGATTGGGCAGTTGGGTAGTTATAGCATCTAGTTTGTCTAGTGGGCAGGTGTCTGTTGATGGGTATATGGTTACAGGACAGAGAATTCTTTTTAATTTGAAAGAGTAGCGAAATTTTACAGACCTGGGTGGCAAAAGGTGTGCACGTGCAAGTGTGAGTTAAGTTGTTGTCTCTTGCGGTCTGTGGGTTAGATTACCCCCTCAAGTAGCTAAAGCTATGATGGAATTGGTAAAAAGCAGAGGACTCCAGAAAAGAAAATATTCAGAAAGATAGCTTGAGGGAGCTTACCCCCATCTTACACTTGAAAATTTTTTGCTTGTTAATAGCTGCAAACAGAAAATCCGTAGATTTTTCCAAGGCTCCTGCTGGAAAAGCCTGCAGAACACAATGTGGTATCTGGTATGTTGCAGAGAATCCAAACGATTCACATTGAATGCCTCAGCTCTGACCTTGTAACAGCCTGAATCCATTAAGGTCAAATTACTAGAGTTTCCCATTTGCAGCAGGTCTCTCAGCATCCTAGGGAAAATACGCATCTGCAGTGACTCCTGTCAGAGATTGCACAGGTCCCAGTGGCAGAACATAGCAACTGTTTTCCCTCATCTCATCTCTTGTTGTGAGGTTTAGAGTTGTGGAGATGTTTCAGGATACTGAAAGACTTTCAACAGATGGGACAAAGGGCTTTGCTCAACAGTCTCCTGTATTCCTGACTTGTGACTGAGTCTCCATGCAGTCTCATGTACCAAGTGAGGTGGGGTGCTCTTCCGAAAGGTGTTTAAAGACTGCTTTGCTGTTGGCAAATTAAATTGCATGGATGGCCTTCATTCTGGTGTTACCCAATTTTCCAGAATGGAGTATTTTTTTTATTTTAATGCTCTTGGAATACAGTTCTAACTTTTAAATGTTATTTTATATAAATGAGATCCTTTCCAGAGGGCATTTCCTGAATGTATGTAGCAATGTAAATATCTCAAACCTCAAAACCCCTGAATAATACTAGTTGCTGTATTGAGTTAGGCAAATGAGAACATTTTGACTTGCTCGTAAAGTAGCTACCTGAATATATACAGCATTTTGAGGTACATCCTGAAACTTAAAACAAAGTTATGAATTTGTCGCTTTCAAAAGCGCCCCTTCACAATGCTTGAAGCTGACAGCCTCCTTGCATAAAGCCAATCAAATGTAACCACTTCCCACTAATTTAAATCAACACTGGTGTTTCCCTAGTTGAATCGAGCATTTAACCCAGCTGTGTGCCTGTTTATTCCCCAAGCTTTCCATGGAGTTCATTGGATGGAGAAGTTATGCAGTCCACTGAGATCCAGAAAGTTTCCTGCCAGTGGCCACTGCATGGTAACGCTTTTGGGTGGCAGAATTAGTCCATATTCTTCTGACAGCCTCTGGTAAGGGCTGAGTTGGATATGCTGTTTCTGTGGCAGCTGATAGTGATTTGCTGCCTTCAAACCAGTTAGTTTAGTGTGTGCCAGTGTATACTGATGGTGCTGGTTGCTTTGACTTTGTGCTGGAACTGAAGAGGAATTCCCTCTGAGCTCAGAAAGGCTGGGAGCAGCTGCCCTGTCTGGTGTCTCAGCTCTTCATGCTGGTTTTGTCTTTAGTTTTGCAGGGTTTACCTGTGCTCTGCCCAGTGTGTTTGCACCCCTCAGGCTGGCTCTTCTGTGCCGCAGTGCTGCTTGGGGGCTTCTAGAGTTGTCGGGTGTTTGCAAGTATTCATCACAACCTCAGTTACATCCCCTGTCTGTCTAGTGTGCACTTTGAACCAAGTCAGGGCCCAAGTTGGGCTTTGCCACAGGATCTGACCCACACCAGCAGCATTCCTGTATTTGGTGGCTGGATCTCATTGCAACCAGTGTGTGGGCTTTTTAAATTTAAAACATTTTTATTTTGGTGCAAATTTTATATGGCACAACTGCATTGTTAGTTTTCACATAGTATTTGAGTGTATGCATTCTATTAGTTTTTAAAGACCGTACTGTATAAACAGTATTACCTTTTTGTTTGTTGATTGATAATTAAAGAGAATTATATCTGCACGCAGTGTACATTTAAAAAATTGTTACAGAGTTAGTGTTAAAAAGTAATATTTGGATCAATGCCTCCTATGGATTTTTGTAGATTTTCTACTCACTGAAGCACGCAGTCAATACCTAATTTCTCTGGAGATATACTGCGCTTAACATATTGAGTTTTTCTAAATACTCCAGTCCTGTGCATTGAGTGCGTAAGACCAGTTTTAATTTGCTATCATTGATGAACATAAGAGTATGAACTGTCTGTGTTGAATTCTCTCCAGCATGTATTTATGTTGCCATAGATTTCAAGAGAACTCTCCTCTACCTTTTAACAGCGTTTCAAAGTATCTTATAGTAGTTTTGCCATCTCTCCACTGGGTAGAGAAATCCTTGCAGGACTTGCATCTACATCTAGAATAGTAAAAGCTGCTTAAGACAGTAGTAGTGACTTTTGACAAGCTTAGGGATACGTAAAGTGTCTGATGGCATTTGCCTCAATCAGGCCCACTGGTTGTCACTTTTTTGTAGCTGGTGAATAAGTTTTCTCTGAGCTGGTTTCATTGAGCAAAAATGTTTTTATTTTCATGTCCTGTGTTAGGGAAGGCAGTTGGAGCTATGTTTGATGCCATATTTTAGCCAGTTCTTTGTGCTCTGCTCATTGGGTTATTGCAGCGTTTGCGCCTTGAGGTCTGTCTGAGTGCTTGTGCACTGTGTTTTTACAGGGCAATGCAGGCATCAGGCTGATTGTAGGGAAAGCTCTCAGTTTTTGTTCTTATTTTCCCCACTGGTCTGACAGAACTGTTGTTGTTTCATATTAAAAACATAGTGCAATGCTTGTCCATTTTTCCTTTTCTTTTACATGCAGGGGTTGACTAGAATATATGCAGGGTTCATTTTGTGAGGAAGGATGTGCAAGGATATAAACACCTGTGCTTGGAAACATTCTTTCTGAGCCCACATAGCTTCCAGAGAACAGAGCTCTAAATGGGTCTGGATCAAGAGGTTTATTTGGCATCTGTCCATGTATCGTTAGGATTCAGAGGGAGCCTGCTGGATTTTTTTGTTGGTCAAATGAATTATTGATTTGCTGCAGTTTGGTATGTGTTTCCCAAAGACTGTGTGCAGGGCAAACTGTAAATCTTAAAAATAAAAGAAAAATATAACCAGTCTGGTGAAAAAAGGGTGGGACTTTGCAGTGTGAAATAAATAGAAAGATGTTTTAATTTCCAAGTGTTGTATTAGAAATGTGTGCCCAGCAGAAGAGGGAGCAGGAGGTCGGTGTAAGCGAAAGAAGAGTCGGGCTTTAGCAAGGAGAAGATTGAATAGGTTCCTATAACCACCGCTGTAAGCTTATTCTGTCCTGCCAAGAATGTCCAGAAGCAGCAAAAATAAGATGATGAGCATCACAACTTTCTAGCACAACTGATGAGTGTGGCTGGGAGTTGGCTGTTTAATTTTGGCTCTCGTTCTCTACACAAGGAATTCAAAAACTTCGTGAATCTCACAGCTGCTTGTCAGCCCCCTTACCTCTGTGATTTTTTTCTGCCACACAGATGTGAAAGAAGAGTAAAACTTCTGTCCCCACTCTCCTGCCACACGTTCTCCTTACTGCAAGCTTGGAACCTTTTACTTCCGACCAGGTACCTGCATCTGCATCTCTTGCCACCACCATTTTATCTCCCACCCAGATCTCGTGGTGAAGTTCCCTTGCATCTTCCAACCTTCCCATTACACAAACATCTCCTCACCAAATCAGGACCCCAGCCCTCTTCCTTTCAGCACATTCCACCAGTCCTGACAATTATTCACTCTCTGCCCTTGTTTAAAGGAGAATCCTGCTGCTGGCTGCACTCTTCTATTATGGATGAAGCAGAGCAAGTGTGAAAATGAGGAAGCTCTGCAGTGAGATCCTGCTGGTCAGTGGACACTTGTAACTTTGGAGGTTGCTGTGCACATGTCTGCACACTAGGCTGTTGTGATTGTGCAGGACAGCTCTGCTGTTTTGAAGAGGTTTGAGGATTGCAGTTTGGGGACTTCTGGCCTGCAGGACCTGCTGGCTCACAGTGTGCTCATGAGCTTGTCCACGGCAGGACAGTGGCAGTAGTGTCGCTGCTTTTGTGGGTCTTGAAGCCAGTTATCCAACTACTGTACTGGGACTGCGTCCTGTGACTGACAGGACAGTGCAGATGTGCAGGCTTGTCGCCAGCTTTGATGCTACGTTTGAGAGGACATGAGCCCTCGGGACTGTGAGGCCAATATTGTCAGCATGGCACCTCTGTGTCCGCCCAAGGCGAGGTCAGTGCTGGGGAGTCACGGTTGTATCCTCCCTGTGAACAACTGTGGGAATTTCAGCTCTGCAGTAGGATTAGGTCATTGCCGTATGACTAGTTGAGTGTATAGCTGTAGGATCTGAGTTTGTGAGAGGGACCATAGCTGGCATGGGAAAAGTCGCTCGTTGCCATGTCCCAGACTGAGTTCTCTGGAAGAGTTGTAGTCCAGTTGTGGTGACATTGTTTGCACTGGATTTTTGTGTCCAGCATTCCGTGGTGGTGGTTATTGTCTGTGACTGCTTCAGAAACGTGCCAAGCTAACAGTGCAGAGCTGTACATGAGGGGAGGAGAGATTGTTCCCGGCTCCTGCTGGCAGTTGCCCTGCCTGAGACTGGATAACTGTACAGAATGGCCTCCAAGCATTAACATTTTTGTAAATTTAACTATATTTAACTTCTGCGTGGCCACCCACTCTATTCAGTTAGTCACTATCCTGCTGCAGTGAACTCCCCAGGCTGACCGGTACTTTGGGGAAGCAATATTACATTATTAGCTTTTTTTTTTGGTCTGTTCCTTTCTCCTGCCCCTAATATAGGCACTGATTTTTGACAAGTCTTAATATTTGTCTGTTTTTTTTATCATCTCAACCTTGAGTTAAGAAGTTATATCATTCTTAGTTCATTTATTAAAACACTGTAATTAAAACATTTTTAACATAATTATATTTCTCCACGGTCATGTTAGCACTCCTTTCCTTTATAGGATTTTGGATTAATGGATATGGTATGAGTTATATTTGTTTGTGAATTAACGTGAATTTGTATGCTGTAATGCCAGTGAGAATTGGAGGTTCCACTGCATGTAGATGCAATACAAGCAACTAAAATGATCATTTTTATGAAAAGCTTCCAATCTAAAGAAACACTAATGGTGAAATTATAATGTCACAGTGCTAATTAAAAACAATAGAAGAACATTTCATCTGTCACTCATTAGCCTTCAACATCTTTACAAAAGGCTTGAGAAAGTTAGCTTAATAAAGGCTATAGAGGAAAACTCCCATTCTTACATGGGTTTCGGGTGAGTTCTTGGGAGCAGTGTAGTTTTGAGACCGTATTGTGGCCAGTATGATATCATTTATCTAATTTGAAATAGTAATCTGAATATAAATTAGGGCTCAGATAGCTGCCAAATCCAGTATACAGAGATACATAATATATTTTTGTCTCAGGGTGAATTGCTTCAGTTATGTTATTCTGAGTTATCGTTGAACCCTGTGCCTGCATGTTGAGTATATGTTTGTGGTGTATATAAAACTTGTTATGGCCTGACTCTGATTTCATTGATGTGGTTGTTAATGAATTAAGTTCAATGGAGTTGTTCCTGATTTATCTTGGCAGGAGTTGAGGACAAAATCAGGCCTTAAATCTTCAAATTAAAAAATTAAACTGTTAAAATACTGTGAAATAAAATATTGCCAACATGTTCCTCTTAAATAGTACTTCATATGAGACTAAAATAAAAATATTTCTGGTTAATAGAGAAGCAGAAATCAAATAGCCATTAAAAAGAAAGAAAAAACCACAAGTTTTTAGTCTACAAAAAAGTAAGAGAATTTGATTTAAATCAGTACTGTTTTGTATGTATACTCTTGTAACAGTGACGCGTTCCCAAGCAGAATTGTTTTTATTTTTGCATGGCTATAACATTTAAAATGAAAACAGATTGACTTCTCTCAGTTGATGTTTATCAAGAATTCTTGTAACTTCCAATTGTATTAGCAGATTAATCTTTGCAAGTAAACATACAGTTGAAATTTATGTATTAGTGCTTTATTTGGGGTAAGATCTAATTATTCCATTCTGCAAAGATAATATTAATTTATTAAGGATTAGTTAGTTGAATATTTTTTATAAGGACCTAAATAATTTTAAAAGTTGAGGAAGTTAGCATCTCTAATATCAAGCTGACAAAAGAGTAGAGAGAAAGAAAAAGCTCGTACAGTCAAATAATCAAACGCTGACATTTCCATGTGGTTCTATGAAAACGACATGTAATATCTTTACACAGTAACACTTGCAGTGACCTGGGAGATAACAGTGATAGAGGAGTTTACCATCTCTC
This sequence comes from Ibidorhyncha struthersii, assembly GCA_013398815.1. Taxonomy (NCBI): domain Eukaryota; kingdom Metazoa; phylum Chordata; class Aves; order Charadriiformes; family Charadriidae; genus Ibidorhyncha; species Ibidorhyncha struthersii. Next base: position 663,780 of record VZSZ01001515.1, read on the forward strand.
TGTAAAACATTTCCCCTTTTATTTTTCAGTGATATATGGCGTAGTTACATGTACTTCCCCTTCCCCCAGCTGACTACTGTCCTATTAGTAAAGTCTTCCACACATCTTTTTTTGTGAAGGCTTTGCCCTAGTGTTAGTCAGGAAATGGCTCAAAGATCTGCATGTGACTGAGAAGGTAATTAGTCATGGCCGAACTGTTAACTGTGAAGTAAACTTTACTCTCAGGGGACTGTTTTGTCAGAAAACGAGTTATCTTAGGTTAGCTTCTGAAATCTAATTGACTTAGCATTATTTACAGATTCATATCAATTAGTCCCTCAGTGGAAAAAAGTGGTCCGTTGTAATTTTGATTATTTTTCTCAAAAGGCTGCTTTCTGTAGCCCATCGTACACAAACAGGTGCCAAAAAAACATTGCGTGAAAACTAGAGGATATGTGAATTGTGTGAAAATTAGAGGATATGTAATCAAAAATTCTGGTTTATATGGTTATAATCTGGAATTGCCATAATGGAAAGAGAGTTGTGAACACATGTGTATGAATGGAATTGTTCCACAGTTAAGAGGAGATTTATGGCTGAAGAAATCGCTACAGAACAGCAAGTGGTAGAGATTGTGTTTTTATTTTAATATGAGAGCCAAGTCTTGCATTAGGACGTTGCTGAATCTAGTGCAGAAAATAAATGGCACCCAAGGGATAGTGTAGCATTCTGTTAGATTGAAGGGCCTTTAATAATCCCACAGTCTAATAGCAGTTAAGATAGAGACTGTATAAGAACTAATCTTCTGCTTTTACAATAATGTGTGTACAGTAACAAGAAACAGTTATGATGTGTTGGCACTGTAGCTTTTAGCAGATGACTTTTTAAATTAAAAGATAAGTTTGCTGCGCGACTTTCTGGAATTTATTTAATGAAGGCCCATAAAATATGATATCTGTTTACAGCTGGATTAACAGGACTATGCTCAACTACTAGTCTTTATGCTAGACAAAAAGTACTGAACAAATCTGAAATCTTCTTTCCTTCCTGGAAAGTGCAAATTCATTTTGGAAAAGCATAAATTTAACTTCTACATCTGTCTGTCTGTAATCACGATTGACAGTTCCTGTTTTTGCGGATTCCTTGTGGTCTTGTCCTGCAAAGTATAGGCTGCAAGTCAAACGTGTACAAAGAAATATTGCAGCAGTCGTGCTTGTTCAGTTTTTTTCAGGTTTGGTTTCCTCTGAACAGCAGCAAGCAATAGCAATTCTACAAGTATTGCACTTTTTTTTCTCTTCTTTCTCTTGGAAAAGTCAATCTATAGATTAACTTCAGTTACCTGTTTTTCTGCATAGAAGATATTTGGGGATGGGGTTAATTTTTGATTGAATTATATCTACTGTATTTGTATTCTGTCGTTAGTGTATCTGCTTGGGGTGTGCAGAGTGAGAGTAAACTGTTCCTGAAATAACTTCCTTTGTGGAAGCAGTAGTGGTAAGTTTACACAGGACTTGCTGAACAGCAAGTGTATTTTAGCTTGTGCTACAACTCTCTAAACAAACAGTTCGTGGTTCGTGTAAGCAGACAACTTTGGTGTGTAAATTGTACACTAGATGGCAGTTTTGTCATATCTTCCGAGTTCAAATAGCTCTGTAGGAGAACAGGAAAGGCCATCAGTGTTTAGTCTGCACTCACAGGGTCCCTGCATGACCAATGTGGACCCCATGGACTTCCTGGAACATGTGTTAGCAATTTAGCAGCAGACATTTATTTCTTTGTTTTACTGCTTGGCTCTTTGAGAAAGTGTTGGTACTCAGTTATGGGCTGTCTGGATCATGTCAGAGGCCATGGGGATCAAGTCCATGTGACAGGCCAGACTGAGGAAGGATGAAGTTGGAGGAGGTGAGGAAACTGACCCTTACTTCAACAGTAACAAGTCACTGCCTGTCTGTGGACTGTGGCCAAATGCCGGGGCGTTTTAGGTCTAATACAGCTGAATAAACAAAACACTTTGCCCATTTGGCTTTTTCATATTTCATCAACACTAGTTCAATCAAAGTCTTTTCTATTTCCTAAGAAGAGGTTCTTATTCTTCATCTTTTTTTTTTTTTCTTTTTCCTCTTCCCCCTCCCTTCCTCCCCACATTTTAGCCCCATCCAGACGAGGTGACCTTGAAATCCTTGGCTACTGCATGCTGCAATGGTTATGTGGGAAGCTGCCCTGGGAACAGAACCTGAAGGACCCTGTAGCTGTCCAGACTGCGAAAACAAAGTAAAAATAAAACAACACACACGTACACATGTGCACACGCATAGCACCCTAAAACCCTGCAATGTCAAAACAGGTCTGAGAAAGACAGCTTTACATCCTGTAGAATGGCACCTTACAAGAAAGCCAAAACAATTTTCCTTAATTGAGAGATGTTAGAAACAGTTAAAAATATGAACTCTATGTGCATATATACCCTCTTCCACATGTATATGTGTGTACTGCTGTAGAGATAGGATAAATTCAAATGCACAGTACACAGTCATTTTGTCTGCCGTATGTTTTTTTAATACGCTTTTTTTAAAGAAAACATTTGTGAATTAGTGCAGGCGTTACTGCACGAACAGAAAGCTGTTGTGTGTTTCCATTAAACTTCATGGATGCTTTGTAGAGACTATAGTACAAACACCTCTTGGAAGTTTTTCCACATGTGCATTCAATTTATCTAACTTTCTATAGGACACTAGTTTTCAGATGTTTTTATGTAGGTTTTTAATGTTATATAAGCCTACTGCTGCTACAAACAAATACCAAAATACTAAAGAACTTGATTAAAATCTTTCCTGTATCCCAACATGACTCGTTTAGAGCTTACTAAAGCGATAGCATATTAGTGTTTTCTTTCTCTGCTTTCACAGTTGGGACTTGAGAGAGTTAATTGCATGTGGAACAGCGTAGCCTGTAGAAGGCTATACAGAGGAGTAGTTACCCATAAATGTAACATCACAATTGGAGGAGGCAACAAACTTTTAAGTAGGGCAAGTCACAACAGAGGTACACAATAGGGATAGCTGATCCACAGAAATCAATCTGCAAATTCAGTGTGGCGTCGGCTCTCAACAGAGAAAAAGGTTAGCCTGCAGACTGTGGATAATGCAGATTGCATCTGTAAATGTTGACATCGTATGTTATGTTTAATATTTCTCCTTTAGAAGTTCTGATCATTACACAACCCCCTGCAAGGTAACACTTACACAATTCAATGTTAAATCAATTTAATCAATCAAGCTGCTTCACTAATTCTTCCTTTGCGGTTAACCCTTAGGTTGCTAGCATTTTCAGGATACCAAGCAAACAGATGCCTAGAGGAGATGCACGAAAAACTATACAGATTCCATTTATCAGAAATATCCTATTAGTCTAATGAATTGCATTCTCAGTGTTAGGTAACTTGCACAGGTTGTCCCCTTTTATTTATCTTACTTTTCAGTGCCTCTACTGTTTTCAAAGGCCAGAGATAGACATGCAGAGATATGTGCATATCCGGTTGCTCTTAAGTTACTAAGTACCTTACCAGCACAGTTGAATCACTTTCTGAGCGTGCCAGTCCTTTGCTGCAGAGCCTGTGTGATGGGGAGGAAGAAGGGGCTGGGCCTGGAAGGTGAGGTGCAGTTGAAAGGCAGGAGCCGGAGCAGGAATTCAAACTCTGTTGTCCACCAGTTCTCTCATTCTCTTATCCCTTCACTGCAAGTTCTTAATCTTTGCTCCCAGTGATGCTGGGGCGATGAGGCAACTGTGCCAAAGCTTTGGGCATTGGTTAAGGGGATATTTAAGGACTGCTGGTATATCTGAGTTTAGAAATATCCATGCCATGACATAATTAGAGGAGAGGCTCCATTTGAATTAGAATTTAAGCTAGATTACAGGAAAATATTTGTTTCGATGTGTCATTTCCCCAAAATTGAACCTCCGATTTCTGATACTAAACAACAGATTACTGAATTGAAGGTATTAGCCTATGTACTCCAACTTTATGCACTTGAGAACACATCCTGCTATTGATTTGTGGACCTTTATGGCTCCTTTAAACAAATGAACAAAAAAAAAGGATCCCTTAACAGTTTTAACAGCTAGACTGAACTAACAGATTTCACTTACTCGGGGCAAGGGCGCTTGTGCAGCTGCAGGTTCCTGCAGGTGCTAGGAGATATCCTGGTTCATGCCTGCACAAAGATGTAAGTTGGTGTTACTTCACACGTTTTTACGGAATGACAGATTCTGAGCTCCAGTGTCCTTTGCTGTTTCTGTTTCTGGATAGACAGAAAGTACATGTGTGGCCCTGCCCTTCTGTTTACGAAGTGCATGGGACTTAAGGTCATTTAACCTTCCTCCCCTTTTGTCCTTGTCATGCCTGCTTGTAATTTTGACCGCCATCACCCAGCTGCCTGTGACCTATGTGGTAGAAAGAACCTGATGCTAAATGACTAACAGGCAGACCAGAACTGGTTCTTAAATTCTGAAATACAAATATTAATCATAAAGGTGAAATCAGAACAAGCCATTTCAGCTCAAAGGTTTTTCTCTTTCTTTTCTAGAAAGCCTAAAACATTTGCAAAGAAAAACTTAATGTTTAAAGTGCAGTCTTAGCTGTAAGCCTGGTCTTGCTGAAATCAGCAGTCTCCAGCGAGTTAAAAATATAGTGGGTAAGAGGAGATTTTGTTTTAAAAGCAGTACTGTGAATCATTAGCTATCCTGGAGGTCCACTCCCTTTGGAATTGAGACTTGCTGTCTTCCTAAATCCCAAATGAAGAATCACCTGCTCCAAAACCACATTAAATTGTTGCACTCTCATGTTGTTTCAGACTTATGGATGAGCTCCCAGATTCAGTGATGGAATGGGATTCTTCTGGAAGCAGCTGTAGTAAGTGTGCTTGTACTATGTACCATATACCTCTTTAGTCTGTTACAAAAAATACTTTAAATGTCTTATTCTATTTGGGGGAAGCAGTACAAAAGGGAAAGTAACACAAATTTAACAAAGTCTTCAACAACAATCTTAAAGGCAATTGCTAAGTTTTGCACCTTAAGGTAGATGCCTTCAGCAGGCCTGAGTCGATGCTGTATTACCGGGCTCTGGTCTTAGGGCAAACTATAACGGCAAGCAGAAGTCATCCTTGAATCAACCCCTTGAAATCAAGACTGCGTGAACCACTCTGATACATACCTATCCAACAGAAGAATTCAGCCTGCAATATCTGTATTTAGCTGATAAGACCGTAGTTATGTAATACTCATTGTTAGATCATATGTCGCACTCATTAATTCAGGGTGCAGTTTAATTGAACTAGTATTTCTGACTTCAGTGGAACTGGATCAGGCCCTTCATGTACAAGCTTATTATAGTTTAAGCATTTTTAGCTCGAAGGCAAGGGGAGAAAGTAAATTTCTGGATGCTGTCAAATGCTGGTCACTCTGCAATAAATGATTCTCAGTGCTTACTGATACAGGAAACTTGGTGCTTTTATTGCAGGAACTCTTTTTCTGCTGCTTTCCTGGATTATCCCATAAAAAAAAGGACCAAGTAGATGATACAGACATTGAGAGCTAAATTTTCAACCTTGGTATGTGGTAGTACAAAAGTCTTAATTAGCCTCATCCATGATGTATGCAACAGAGTGACTTAAGAGATGTTAGCCATATGTAATCCAAGGTTTTTAGGAAGCAGCAACTATCTTAGAAACAGAAGTAGCTGTTAGTATGGAAATAGTAAGCAACTGTCTACAAAGACTTTATTGCTTAGTATTCAGAGTTTGAAACAGCAAATGAATGGACAGTTTGTCTTGTCATACGTTTTTTCCTTCACTGAAATAAAAAGTCACCCAGGGAAAACACCAAACTTACTTCAGAGGTCAGTAACTTTCTTTGTTTTATTCATTTATTTTCATAACACTTCTGGATTTGAATTATTGGAATGTATCATATATTACATAAAATATATTCATGATGTGTATACATACTTAGTAAATCGTTACTTCTGGGATTGTACCAGATGCTAATATCTGGTGTAGTACTCCAGTTTTGGGATACACTTGGGTCTTCAACTGAAAGAAAAGTTTGATTTCCCCCCCCCGGCCATGTTTTTCATAATAGCATTATTTCTGCCCACTCAGTGGTTTCCCGGTTTCTAGAACCCCTCAGTAATGATAGGAAAATAATGCTGCTGTTAGACTGGTTTAGGGACGTAATCTCCAAAGCGATATTTGTCCAAGTATTAGAAGTAAAAAAAAAAAAAAAATTGCTTTTTTCCCCAGAGCATGCAAAGTATAATATCTATGCAGATTAAAATAACATCGTTGAGAGTAGTTAATATTTAAAGGGATATTATGAACTATCACATATAAAATACTTCTATTTTACACAGAACTATCAATATTTGTCGATAACATATATTGATTAATTTTTATACTTAGATAGCTTTCGGTACTATATGAATTACTGCAAGTGTATAACAATTTAAGAGCACTTAAGAGTTAGCTTGTTTATCCAGGTCTACCTTTTCCTTTTCTCATCTCAAAAAGACAAGATATTGTCAGTTCCGTGTTTTGAGTGTGTTTTCAGCTGAAATCGTGTAATCTTGCTTGGCAACGTAGGATTGGCATCCATTTTGGAATTGAACTCTCTGAAGTTCTAGGTCTATGTCAAGTGAAATTTACATTAGAATATGTTCTACAGGTGAAATATCCAAGTTTTTGGCATGTGTTTATGGCTTAGCTTATGATGAGAAGCCAAAGTATCAAGTGCTCAAGAAAATCCTGCTGGATGGACTAGAGTCAAGTGGAACTTGCTATGATGGCCCTCTGGAGTTTTCCGCTGCAGCGTGCATGCGAAATCACTGTGCTACTAAAGTGTCAAAAGTAAGTAAGGCAGTTCTGGGATTATTTCTGACATCTCCTGCTTGATTGTTGCCTTTTCTTTTGTAGAAGAGGAAATAGTTTTAGATCTGAAAATGAGGCTGACACAGCAGTTCTTTTGCCTTAAATACACCATGTTTGTTAATTCCTGTTTCCCCTGGCTTTGCTAAAAAGTGGGATGTCAACCCTTGAGGAGGAAGAACTGTCATGAGTCCTTTTGACCTACAGCCTCTCACTTCAAAGCGGTAGGTCTGTGGAGAATGATTTACTTTCAGGATAATGGGGAAGTCAAGGACTTTGTTCACTAACATCTTGAAGACAAGCCTGAATGCCAGGTTTTTCTTTCGTTCTAGATTAAAAGCAAAGTTACCTTTATCAGTGAAAGCATTTAATTCATTTTCTCATTTTCAAACTGTTCTTTGTCATTTGCCTTTATACTCCTGCAGCCACTAATGTGGAGGAGGTATTATTCTGGGATTTAACTTTGTTACTGGTGTGCAGTGCTATGTGATGCACTAAGGCAGAATTTTAAAACTGACAGCTATCGTGTAATGTTTTTCTTTTGTACCTTCAAGTCTGAAACTATACAGTTAATAAAACCATGTTTTAATAAGTGGAGATTGAGGTAATTAGCCGTCTTACTGGACTTGCTGTGAAATGTCAGTCCCATCATACCTCTGCCTCGAAACTCCCCGTATGCAAAAGCCTTATTTCTGTCTCTGATGTGTGTGCAATAAGGCAGGGTCAGGGTACCATTCATTTTTAATATTTCTGGTGAACTTTGGACCATCACAAGTGTACGTGAGCCAAGAATGCAGGATGCAAACTAATGTGACTGATAGGCTGCTAGATGAATGGTGATTCAAGTATCAGTGCACAGATGGTTCTGATTTGCTGAGTTTTGTAGCTGCTGCAACTGAAGACATAAAATATCCTTCTAGTCATAAATTAGCTCTTTGGAAGCAAAACCTTGGCACCAGAGCTTTACAACCTTCAATTAGTAGGGAAAGAAGTATTTGAATGACTGTGGTATTGACATCTGTAGGCCTGCATAGTAATCATTCCTAATAGAAGAGAATATCTGTTTGAGGGGGTTTTGCATGGCTAATTAACCACCAGTGAGAATATGTAATTTTTTCATGATCTCCTGATTGTCACCTTTCTCTCATGATACAATTACATTTTATTGTAGCAAGTGCCTCACAAACCAATTGTCAGCACTATTTACGTATTATGGAAGGCAGAACAAAAGTTCGTGTTTAATAAAAAGGCACTGGGTTTTGATCTTGGTAATTACAGATACTTATTTTTGCAATTTTATTGACTTTTCTGTTTTTATCACTTTTTTTCTTTTAAGCAAAGCAAAAGCTATTTCAGTGACAGTATTTCTCTTGCTGAGATGGTGACCACTTCGTCCTCACTAATTTGAGAAGCTTTTTTAAAAGTTTGTACTGTTTTGTGAACTGAACTGAAATATCAGGTAGCTGTTAACTGATCTCCAGCTGATCCTGTTGGATCTCTGGTTCACAAGAGACTTTGATTTCTTAGAGTCAGATACTGAATAGTAAATCTATTTTCTTCTTATTGCCTGGCCTAAGACTTGACAGTATGCTGGCATAAAAGATGATCCTGACCTTCCAGACTGTAAAAGCTGCTGCAGCACTTGCTATTTGCAAGTGCACAACCCCACTGAAAAATCCATGAATGAGGAGTGTCAGTTATCACCACTCCTGTGCTGTAGGACTAAGCAGAATTGGTTTTGATGGCCAAGAACAAGATCAGAGAGAGAGTATGTCTGCATGTTACTAAATCTTGGCAACTGTCATCACGTTTTCAGAGAAACTTTTAATGTTAGCGTCGTGCTTCTTGGAATGGTAAGAATGCTAGCACTGCTCCAATGAGCACCTATTTTTTACTTGAGTATGTTTCTTCATCCAGTTCTGCTGCTTACAGTAACAAGTTTCCTGTAACGTTCACTGCAGAAGAGCTGCAGAAAGGAACTTTCTAGGGTTATTCAAAGGACTTAAGGAATACTTAAGTACAAGTAGAGAGAGCAGATAACTGAACTTTCTCTAAATTTATTGCTGTTTTCAGAAAATCTGATTTTTCAATCTGTGGTTGTTGGCTGTGGAGGATATTCAAGGCCTGGTGCACTTTGGTGCTACAGTCCTGACAAAGTGTTCGATGACAGGCAGGCACTTCCCACTGCATCTCTTCACGCCGCTGTCTGTAGTTATCCTAGGTCTGACTCTTTTCATCTCGGCCCTCTGCATTCCCTTTCCTCCTCTCCTTTTATTCACCAAACACTTCTCCCATTAAAGAGGCAACCTAAGAATAGTGGGAGCCACTACAAACAATCCACTGTCTCCTCACTTCTTGCTTATGAGCAGAATCTGACTCCAGGTGACCTGTCTGATTCCACCTGTACCAGTTTGGTACACAGGAAAGAGCTGATTGTGGGTTAATTCCCTTCTGAAGACCAGTAAGCACCCGTCAGTACCAATAAGGGGATCCTGTAACACTAGTTCCTTGAAGGTAATGTGAAAAGGAATTGCTACAGAACATGAATTTCAAGATGCACCTCCCTGTATTAGTACACGAATCTAATCTTGAGATGATGTAAAAAGCGTAACAGTGCCTACATCTTGGTTTTGTTTCATGTGTACACTAAACATAGGTGCTAAAATATTAATTGTAAATTAAATTTGTTTACCACAGTTTTTGGCACTGGATAAATATTTTCAGCTTCTTCACCTACAGTGAAAGTGCTAGCATTAGTGCCAAATGAAGTGTGGGAAGGCCAGCTGACTACTTGCTAGATTTGTAGATCTCATATGAAAAAATTACATCAATTCCAATGTGTAATTTGTATTAGTATGGAATATGGTAATTTTTAGGCATAGAATAAATATTTTTACAAGTGCTGTAAGTCCTGTTTTGAAAGTGATGTAGTCATCTAAGGTATGTACACATTGTGAAGATACCAGAGTTAGCTGTCAACAGGATTAGCAGTTCGTGCGTGGTGCAGTTACACAGAAGGGTCAGGGTTGGAAGGGACCTCTGGAGATCATCTAGTTCAATCCCAAACTGCCCATGTGGCACTGAGCCTCACCTATGCCACTCTGTTTCTCAGGGCTATCTATCTACAGTGTTTTCTCCTGGGGTAGAGTGTTTGAAACTAGCTTGAGTTGCTGTTCAGAACAGATAAACCTTTATCTTTCTAAACATTAATAGTTTTCACTGAGCAGAACTAGGGATTATATTCTTAAAAGGTGTTTTGGATTAAACAATATATAAAGTGCCTACCGGCACTTTCAACAGTATTTAGGTTGTGCAGTTTCTATCTCCTGTATGTATTTAATTTTCAGTATAAAAAAGAAGCCCATTATTTCTTTTTAGCTTCTATATTCAGATACAGCTGCTGCATAGAGGACCATATGCAAACATTACAGTCACAGAGTTATTAGTGTGCCAGAAGTACCAAAGGCATGTGGCATACAGCCTGTGTTTTGGCTACATTTGTCTTCCAAGTTACAAAAGCCAAAAACAGACATCATTTGATACTTAGTGCTTAGAGCAGCACTGGAAAAAACTCGCATGAACTCATGCAACTATTCACCATGTATTCCCCATTTACATTTTAGAAGACTGTAAAAGAATATAAACCTTAACTCTTAAATTAGATTACCTGAGTCGGAAGACTTAGTGATTATCTTAGTTTTTTTAGAGAGTTTTGCATTTTACTCAGATATCAAATGCATTCAGCTGTACTTATTAACAAACAGTGACTTACTGGCGTCACTCCCAATAAAGGTTATTAGTGAATGTTTTAAAAGTTATAACTGAATTTTATCTTTTAGCATACTTCCCAAATACAGCATAGCTCTAACTTTGTACTGTTTGAAGAAGACATTTATTGATAATTAAAATGCTGAAAACAATTCTTTTGAGACAGATGAAAGCTTACTCTCATTCTGTGTTCTCAGTACTGAAGATGGAACATTTTTCTTTTTTTCACTGTACAAAATTGTCCACTGTACATCAACAGGTTCGCTTACCAAAGCCTATGCCAAAACCAGTTCAGCAGAAGCAAAAAAAGATGGAAAGTGAAGAATACGTCTGTCAAAACAAAGCCTGTACTGGGGTAACAGGCAAACAACTCCAAGATGAAGAAAAGCCAAGTAAATTAAACAGGATGCTTCACCAAACAGAGCCTCAGCAGGTGAGGATTTGGGCAGTGCAGTAATGGGTGGTGTCTCCTGGCAGCGTGTCTGCTCTGTTAGCTCAATGTCCACTTTTTGGGGTGGGCAAGGAAGAAAAGTGCTATGTCACAGACCCTAGAAGTTGGCATACGCTTACTGGCTTGCATTATTCCAAATGTAAAACTCCGAGTTTCTTGTAGGCCCAAGGAATAAGCGCAAACAGGGCTTACCCTTACCAGGGCCACAAACTCTTACCTGCCTCAAACCTGACAGGTCCAAGTGTTGGAATGGTACCTGTGATAATTTTGAATGTTAGTGAATTCTTTTCAGCATACAGCGTTACTATCTGTACGTCACCAGGTTCACTTACCGAAGCCTTCACCAAAACCAGTGGAACAGAAGCAAAACAAGGCGAAAGAGGAAGAATCTAACTGCCTAATCAGGCCCCATGCTCGGGTAACATGCCGGCAATTCCAGGCTGAGGAGAAGCCCATTAAACTTTACGCAACGATTCAGGAGCCTGACTACCCACAGCAGGTGAGGTTTTTGGCGTTACCTCAGAACAGTCATGGCAGCCTGTGAAATAAAGGTCAGCTTTTCTGAAAATAAAAGTTTAAAAAACAAACAACCCACACCACCACAAACAAAGCCTAAACTACATGTACGCAAACTAGATCTTTGTCACAGACTCTAGAAGTTTGTGTATAGCTGCTTGGTCATACTATTAGCAAACTAACACTCCAGTTTATTCTATAGTTTGGTAGTAAAACACTGCAGTTTGAGTGGCGCACCAGTGTGCAGATAAAAGTGTTGGGAAATGACAGTCTCCCTTCGTGGACCCTGTTGTTTTCTTGGTAGAAGCTTCAGTAGCTTCCTTTTCTACATAGTGGGAAATTCATAGCACTCTTTAATTAAGTTCTTAAATTCTGACTTTTTAATCTGAGGATTTGAGTAGTTAACTAACTCACCTCACATAAAGTTGGTAATTTACTGCATAAAAGGGTTGAATGAATGTATTCAGTCTTACTCTTCAACTGTATGTAAAAAAAAATGCTGAAAAAATATTAATCAAGGTTTTAGGAAAAATAATGCAGAATAAAGTACATCTTGGTAATCACACTGTGCTCCTTTACTGTGGAGTTTAAGTATATTATAACAAAGAGATTCTACCCAGTTTTTCTTTCCTATAGAAAAATAACTTGTTAAATGAGGACAAGTTCTAATAAGCACAAAAATGCAACTTTAAGGGTAGCTTTATTATTAACCCAAAATTCTTTGCTTCAAGCAGTCTGCTGATCACTGCCGGGAGACTCCGGTACAAGCTAGGAGAGTGAAGCAGAAAAAGCACAGCTGTATCTGAGAGCATCAGGCAGTAAAGTGGTGAGCAGAACAATTTTTGGAGATGTTTTGGCTGATAGCAAGGTAGACAGATTCTGAAGTCACTGGAGTCCTGACATAACAGTGACTCAAAGTAACAAATATGACTTTGTAATATGAAGATATTCCAGTGCTACTTCCTAGTCCTCAAATGTAAAATTTAAAAGATATTAGCAAAAAAAGTAGCAAATCTCCTTCCTCCTGTATATTGTATAAAAGCTACTGTAGTCCTAAAAAAGAAGCAGATATGGAGAGAGCGCCACATTTCGGTTTCCAACATGACACAGGGGAAAAAAAAAAGCTGCTGTAACTTCCCCTGTTTAGTTGAAGAGCAAGCACGCAGTATGGATAGCAGATCTTGACACTGGAGAGTAACTTAGGGATTTGTGTTTCCTTCCTTTATTGTGGGAAGAAGTACATTTTTACAGAAAAGGGACCTATCACTGGTCTAGTAGTCAGACTATATTTGTGTTTTGATTTAGTCTTTATGGAAGAAAAGCTGCTATTCCGATATGATTAATAATGCTGCATCTATGCAGAATAGTTCTATGGTACTCACCAAATGTTGTGCATAATAGGTGAGAATTAAAATGGCTGTCAGATAACGTTTGAGATATTCAAATGAGAAACTGGAGAAGGAAAAAAGGCAGGATTGTATTAGTTTCATTTTGCAGACTTCCTCTCACTTCCTTTCACATAATTTAGGAGATGGGTAAAGGAAAAGTGTACAGGAAGGTTTAGAGTACTGAGGTTATGAAAATTCAGGAGGACTCTTCAGTCACAAACTGGGGAAAAAAACCCCAATGGTTCATGCAGCCACTAGAGTGGCAAGAGGCTGCCAAGCATTCTTCAGACAGCAATTCCAAACACTTCGGTTAGGCAACTGCCTGGAGCGGTTACTCCAAGTTAGACACTTAGACAGGATGGCCAACTTGTTGCCGTTAACAGACAAAGCAATTAAAGGTCAGAATACAGAACCTGGAGGGAAAGTACTCTTTCTCCCTGGTTTATCTTTTGAGGCAGTGCATTCAGAAAAACATCACATAGCTGGGACAATGAAAGAACAAGTGGGTCTGCTTAGTCAGATGCTGCTGGAAAGCAGTTATAGTTTAGGTATAAATTCAAATGAGAAACCTTTCTTTGCTGAAACGGGAACACCCACCTGAGAGGAGTAGGATGCTTGTGAGAGACAAGACAGGTGACAAACTGGAAAAGAGAGAATGAGGAAGACAGAAGTAACATCTAGAAAATAATATGGAAACAACAAAAAGCAGAGAAGAAAAACCTACGAGCTGCCTTTATGTTGGATGTAATAGTATCTTTCTATCAGATAGGGCCCATATTTCATTAAAGAAAAAGAAACAGACATAATAGAGGAATAAAACAGGAAGACAGGAAATTTCCATTAGAGAAGTACAATTTAGGTTATGAATTTTCACCAAGAAAACTATTGCTAGGGTTGAAATTAAGTGGGATGTATTGCTAAAAATACCATATTGTGAATGGGATCATGGAAAGGAAACCAAAGGTGGAAATTTTTCTAAGAGACAGTGGAAAATATGGTCAAGTCTTGGATATGTGAGAAACAGAATCATAGTGTTTGGGGATTCCTTTCAGACATGGAGGTCAAAAAGCTAATCTAAGGATGACATTGCTTCTGGTGACCTAAAAAGCCCAAACTCCACCCTATCCAGCTAGAACAAACCCCATACTACTAACATATTTATGCTATCTGTGATAAATCAGGAGAACTTTAGTTTCACTAGGAAGTGCAGAAACTTACACAAATTAAAACGGCAAATCAAACTTCAGAGTAATGTCTAGGGTTTCCAGGCTAAAACTTTATTAGCAAAAACACTGTAAAGACTTAATATATTAACATTTTTTGGAAACAAGTTTACGATGTAGAATTTCAGCTGTTGACTTCAGTAATAAATATAGAGTATGTCTCCTTACAAAGTGTTTAATCATACCTAATGTTATACATTTAATATACAATATACTTATACCTGCAAATTCCAGAGTTAAGACTCTTAAGAATTGTATTGCTTTCTCTATGATAACTTAAATACCTAGATGTCAACTTTGGCATCTTTGTTTTTCCAATTCACACTCGCTTACTAAAATTTGTTATTACTTTGTTTTTTTCATGTCCTGCAGAAAGACACTGCAGGAGAATTACCACTGTTTGACGCCCAAGCAATATTCTCAGAGTCCAAAAAGAAACACAATCAACTCTTAACTACAGATCATTCAGCATCGTTGCAAGAAAATCGTTCTGACATCACTAGTCCTTCTATATCTGTCATATTTAGGCTTGCGTTTACTGATGAAACGTACCACTACAGTATAGCTATACTTGTACTTCTGCTACTAATAATACTTTCCTTGGGTTTTTTTTGATGTTACTGTTTCAGCATCTTCAGTGTAAGTGCAGCGGTGTTCCCATCACACAGTTTTTTCTCAGAGTTTCTTCACTGAAGATTTCAGTGTCAATGGCTTGAAAAAGATTGTTTAAATAATGCTGTCAATACATCTCTCTTAAAGGCACCTTCTCTTAAACTTTCCAAATCTGCACTCAATAGTTAAGTATGCACTAAACTACTTTTACAAGGCTGTTTTGTGTTACCAGTGTTGGGATTCTTGAGCGTTTTGGTGGCTTTTTTTTGTTTGGAAACTGGACCTTTGCTGCAGCAACATTAAAAACTATCTGAAATACAATGGAGTGTGATATTTAATTACTCTGATGCTAGTATATTGATAATTGCTGTGTAGCCATCTTTAAAGGTTTTCTAAAACAGTATAGTTAATTCATTGGTATTTAAAAGCATGGAAATTTAAGGTTTTTCCTTTCTTTATTCCAATGCTTAAAGGGAAGATAGTAGCTACAAACTTGATTGTAAGGAAGACTTTGTAACAGTTTTTGCCCTTATCTAAGCTACCGTACACTATTTAGTTCAATCACCCACTTTCATTAGATTTCCTTACCTTATTACAATACGGACATTCACCAAAGATGACATTAAAACTCTGTCTGCTAGAAGGAAGACCTTGTAGCCACTGCAACACAAATAAGTGGATTAAAATTCACATTTGTTTCACGTTCAATTTAAGAACATTCTATTACCAGGGTTTTTTTCCAAACAGAGTTTGTTCGATCAGCATCTGATGTGGTACACGTTAGGTCAGTCTGTACAACCACAGTGTGGAAGGTTCCCTTCCACATGGAGCTTCTGTATGAATTGTGGGTTAGAAGACAGGAGGAAGCACAGTGACTGTTGTAGCACTCCTCACAGGATTGTGCTTCATCTGAAATTTAAGCGTGCAATGCTTATTTTGTAGAATCTGGAAGTTAGTGACCAAGTCTGTCCTGTTAATTACTTTACCTCATACAGGCAAGTCTGGTGAAAAGGTTGTCCGCATCGGGGATCGTCACACACTTGATCTGGAGTAGTGCCATCGAGTCGATAGGCATAGCAGATTCCGCAGTCCTTAGTAAAATCCTTGAAACACAACACGTTTTAGCTTACAGTACAACTGCAAGAAAGAAACAGGGCTCGTGGCATTGAAAACACATTCATCTATTTGTCTTTGCTTTTGCATTTTTGTTACTTAGAATTACTAAATATTTTTGCCTTCAGTATATATGTTTACACCATTATGGTATAAAGAATGAGATCAGCTGCCAGATGTATGAGACTTTGCTAGGTGATACTTTATCCTCTCACCGAATTACAGCTAGTTTGACAAGCATTTTCATACACTTGGGCCCCACTGTTTCTTTTGTATTAAACACAATGATTTGTCATTACATTTGGACATTAGACACAAGACCTCACAGTCAGATATTAATTTAAAAATTTCACAAGTGAAAGCAAAGCTAGTAATCCAGCATTACAGCATCGTCAAAAATTAATTCCAAGTTTGTTTGAAATGCACCAGTATTTGGATGGCCTCTTGTCCCCTCTAAGCAGCTCTACCTAATTAGAACTTAAGTCATCAACATCCCTAACAGAATGTTTGGATTTTCCACATCTCATTAGCTACTCTGGAACTTCCTCTCTCCTTTTTAATAGTGAGGCCTGTTATTAATTGTCTTACTGCTATGAAGGCCACAGGAAAGTATGCACCTCTAATCAAAGGTTAACAAGCTCTGACAATTGTTGCTTGAAGTTCAGAAGTTCTTATGACAATATATTAATCCAATTACCTCTCTTCTGAGTCTCTTATTTTGGCTGGCGGTTATGAAGTGACCATTTAAATTTTACTTATGGAGAAATAACAACTGATCATTAACAAAAAGCAACTTACGCTTTTTTCTATCACAGCACGAGATGGAAAATCAATTTCTAAGAGGTCTTTCAAGTTTTGTAATAAACCTATCTCTGGATCCCTGCAGGTGGGAGAGAGGGAGAGAAAAGTCAACACTAGGAATGGCAAATACCGTTTCAGTTTCAAACCTGTATTACTAAATATGCTTACCATAAGTGCATGTTGTTGTTCAGCTTAATTCTCAAAGGGTTAACCACTGCAAACAATGCACATAAATAATTATATCATCTTTAGGATCCTCTTCACTCCCCCCTACCCCTGAATTTGACCTCTTATATTTCAGCACTGAAGGGGAAGTCGTGGGTTATTTTTTTAATAAATTATTTAGGGACCTAAGTCAATGACTGCTCTTAATTTTTTGTTTTGGAAATTCTTTACACTAATATTTAAAATATCATATTGTTGAAGATGTGATCTTATTTACCTTAACGAGTTGGTAAAAAACTGTGGGACATGGAGTAAAAGACTTCAATATTTCCAAACACTATTAGGACATATGTAGTAATTTTTAAATTTTTTTAAAAGGAAATTGTATTAAAACCTAAACATGATTGGGTAATCATCTGTAGGACACAGGGTTCCCTCTAAACTGTGCTAGGAAGGCACTAGAAAAAAGTGTCACTCACAGAGCAAACCAGCATGCTATGGATTTAGGCTGTTAAAAGCCACAGCATCTACTGTGTAAAACGTTCCTGCACACACATTCAGCTTAATTCCTGCCTCTGCTCTAAGTAAAGTTTCCCTCAGGAGTCTGCTGTAGCTTACATTAGTATCTGCTCACCAGAGATCCGATTCTAGAAGAGAAACGGTGTATGTCTGCTGCCTTACCGTGATCTGCTCCAAGGAAATAACACTCAGGGAGCATGTTTGGATGCCGAGGATCTACCTCTATGTTCACTGAGACATTGCTCCCTACAAGGAGAAAGCAAGTCACTCATAGGGGAAGCTTTTCTTTGCAGTCAAATATTTGAAAAAGGAAGCATTAACCTTCTTTTAAAAGTAGCTTTAAATTGGTTAATTCAGGCTGGTTTTCATTACAACAAATAATAAAAAAGTTGGTAGGTATCCAAATTAATTGTACAAAATATCCGTATATATCAAATATTTAAATTTCAATGGACTGTAATTAAAAATAGCAACTGATTAAAGAACCCTGCCAGTCTTGCATTTCTTATAAACTAGCCTTAACCATAACACTTAGACTTATTTCTGAATAATCAAACTCAAGCAAGATGCCATAATTCATTTGAAATCTTTGTGAAATTTTAAAGGTAGTAGAGTAAATGTTATTAATTCCTCATCATCTTTTACAGTCAAAAATAGAAGCATAAAGACAGTATTAAGTAGTAAAAGTCAGTCCTCGCCACAGCATACTCCTGGACTGAGCAAACAATGGCATATTTTTGAAATAGCAATTGTTCTTCTTTTACAAGATACCCCATTGTCCTCATAAGGTCCCGCTATTGACAAGGGGTAAGCAGCTCAAAAATGTGCCGGATCCAGGTTAAAAACCTCACAGCAAATTATCTTCAAATAAAAACAGGTGAAACCCAACCCTTTTTGTAAACAAGGTATGTTAGGCTTGCCCTCCCTGAAGAAATTGGAATGAATGACATCAAAGTTTAGTCATAACCAAAGATTGTCTGTGACCGACAACAAAGGGCCGAAAGCCTTGTATTGCCCTCCGCTGATCTCCTGTGAGGTGCTTTTTGAGGCTTTTCTTTGCTTTTCGTTGGTCTGTGTCAAAGGACAGCAGAACCGAGATAAAGCCACTCTGACTGCACACGCACACACAAAAATTGTTGTCCGACCCACGTCATTTTAGTCGGTTGCTGAACTTTTTCTATCCCTCCCCTCCACCCCCAATGAAGGAACAGCCTCAGCACCCCACTAGCTCCTTTCCTTCTTCACGCTGCAGGCAATAATCAGTCTTTCTGCAGGTTTTGGAGATGACTTCCATCTACTTTGGTACATTGTATGTTCTCAAATTTCTACAATGTGCTACTGACATTTTGGATTTCAGCTAAAAATCAGAACTCTTCTTTCAAAGATAACATTTTCCCCTGTATCTCTGACCTCTGACAGTGGCAAGTTTCTCCTCTGCAATTACAAGACTCCTTATCCTATATGTATTAAGACCTTAAAATGCCAGACATCAGCATATGAATTAAGGTGCCTTTTCAGATGGTTAACACTGTAAGCCTCTCATTTCCTCTCTTCTTTCTTTGTCCTTTCCACCTGCCTATTTTAACCCCGCTTTTTCCCTTTTGACTGCACTCTAATATTCCTTTCACTCTTCCAGGACAGGCTCAATGTAAAGTAAAAGTCTGTTAAAAAATCTGGAGTTTGTGACTGAGATAAGGGCTTCATCTCAGCTGATTTTTTACAAATACTGATTTTTCTAGAATTATCATGAGAGTCCTCAGTTTTTGACAGTTACACCTTCGTAATTTACAAATACACAGTATTTCCCTGCAGAAACTTTCGTTTTATGTAACACCATAAAGTCGTAATTAATTTCCTACACAGGTTCTGTATTTGGTAGTAGGTTATTTTTTTTTAATACATAAAGTAAGGGTGTTGTGTCTTGCTGGTTTCAAGTGCTACCTTTCATTTTCCTACCTCAAACAAGCACCATCTGATTAGATAAGCAAAGCAAAACAGCACCCCAAGTTTTATTTCTCAAACCCACTGTATTCCTTCAAGTCTTTTTGTACCTATTGCAATTCTTCTTGTTGTAGCACCTCGTGTGGGATTTTCTGGCTCAAGCACCCATGTCTTCCCATCAATTTCATCCATGGCATCCCAGAATTCTTTCAGCGATTCTAATGCCGCCAGGAACTGGTTATAAATGTCTATTAAGGAGTTCTAAAAAAAGAAGAAATTTAAACAAATTTTATACAGTTTGCACCTACAGCCATATAGACTATTTAAAACCAAACTGTAGGTAATTTAAGAAGTGTTAAAATCTAATATGTCTCACGGTAGCATAAAACATTGAACCTAACAGTTTTTTTTTAGTTGAAGCAACACAAAGAAAGAATAGCTGTATCGTGAGCACAACTTACGTTCTCTCATCCTGCTAGTTCTAACATGTTGTGATATACATACATCATACCTGGATTTGACAGTGTTTTATAGTCTTTTTCAGAAATCTTTTCTGAAAACTGGTAACAACTATTAATTTGCATTGTAACTTGTAATGAACTACCGTAAAATCGAAGTAAAAATCATTATCTACTGTTAAACTTCTAACATTCTGATACTTTGTCTCTACTTCAGCTGAGCAACAGGGCAGTGGTACCATATATAAATACACAGAAATACATAACTAAAGCAGCTCATTTATTTTTTAAAGACTCTAAGAAATATAGCCTAACAATGTCATAATTATCTTAAAATTAAGGAGTATAAAAACAGGTATTTAACATTATATTTCAAGCCATGTAAATACAGTAAGAGAA
Source organism: Ibidorhyncha struthersii (assembly GCA_013398815.1). Classification (NCBI taxonomy): domain Eukaryota; kingdom Metazoa; phylum Chordata; class Aves; order Charadriiformes; family Charadriidae; genus Ibidorhyncha; species Ibidorhyncha struthersii. The sequence goes on from VZSZ01001515.1 coordinate 684,033, forward strand.
GGAGAAACCATCTAATAATCGGAGGATTACACTCAAGGGATTTCAATATTTGAGAGTAGATTAGATGGAATCAGAAAGATCTTTCATGATACAGGACAACATACAGAACAGCAATGCAAAAAAAGTCTTTTTAAAATCATCAGTGAGCACAAAAGAAGTAACTATTTCTACAGGGAAAGGCTGCTTCAAGTAGAGAAAACACTCAGCAGTCCAGTTAAAACCTTTCCAGATGCAGATGCCCGGAGGGTACAAAACATGAAGATGCATTTAGGGAACTGAAAAGAGGTGAAGAATGCAAGAGGAGGAAAGAGATGAGTCCTCTTTGGAGTAATACCCCATATGGGTTTTGAGCTTGACGTCAGACGGAATCAGTGGAGGAAGTGGGAAGTGTCAGGAACAGAGCAGTAGGAGAACAAGGAGCCGTCAGAACGTGGCTTCGTGGGGAGGGATGAATCTACCACAGGAAAAAAGTGAAGGTGCCCAGAGCCGAGGCAAAGGCAGCGGCGAAGGGAGATCAGGGGTGGAGGAAAGTGTTTTGGAGATAAACTCTTCCCAGATAACTCGTTTTCTCAAGTTGTTTGGTAGTGGGAAACTCAAGGGTAGAAAAAAAAGGAATCATCTGAGAGCATGAAAGGGTATTTTGAAATCGTTTACCCAGAACACAACTGAACAATTAAAGGCATGAGTAAAAAGCAGGAAGGATAGGAGAGAACTGACAAGACTTCTTCAGTTAGGATAAAGAGATAGTAAAAGTACGTTTTAAAAAACAAGAGAAATGTAACAAGCACCGGATTTCAGATATCTTTTGGCCTGGGAACAAGTTCTTGGAGTCAAAAAGAAAAAACAAATTAAATGTTCAATTCATAAAGAGGTATTTTTCTATAATACCTCTATTCTTTCTATTTTTTTTTTTTTTAAGATAAAACATGGAATGGTTTCCTTTAATCTTCAGTAATTATGTTCTTCCTTTCTCACCTGGACAAAAAGCAGCACATTATATGAACATTCTCAGATTAAGAAATATGATATTTATATGTAATAAGTTTTCATGTTTTACGCATGCATATTTTAGAAAGAAACAGTGTAGCCTAGAAATAAAATGCTACATTTTTTCCTGCTGTTATTAAATTATATTAAAGTAGGAAAGCACTTAAGCAGAAAAGTGTGAATACTGCCAATCTCAAAATGTAACGCTTATTATCTTTAAAAGCATTTTGTTACTTTTATAATACCTGAAGTGATATAATAGTGTCAGTCACTTAACCACATCTTAGAGTATAATATCTTCATCTTAAGTACTATTATTTCCAGTATTTTAATAATTTTCACACAGTCCTGAAATGTGATCTTTTGTGCTCTGATGACACTTAAATTAATAGCATAATTTTCTGGTACTTGCAACAGTTGCTTTCCATTTTGATTTTTTACATTTTTCTATATCACATACAGATAAATCCTCTAATAATCATTTTTATCTTTATCTTCCGGGAATTCAAAGGGTTTCACTAGAAAAAAGAAACATCAAGGGATTATAACCCACAGATAAGTTTTAAAATCCAATTAATTTTAATACTAATTGTAATTTTTCAATGATGTTCCTTAAAAAGGTAGTTAAATCTTTTTTTTTTAATGCACTGTTCGTTTGATCTTATTTGCATGCTTCATTGATGTTGCCAGCTGTCTCCTGCTATATACATAAATGCATCTATAGCTATTTAAATACATCACGTGCTTGTCATGCAAGCCATGAAAACTACAGTATTCCTTTTTATTTGATTAACCAACTTATTTTTGGTCATCACCCAATACTCTTTTGGAAAAGAGTGTGGTCATGCTTTTTGTCTACGCTACACCAAGATAGTTGTTAATAATATCAAACAGCACAAACTCTTTGTTTCTTGGTAAACTTTGTACAAATGCATTAGAATTTGTATGAAATATGTCAGATATTCTTTGGGAAATAAGACATTCATCATTCAGGATATCATCACTGGCTGCCCTGACTCTATAAAAACCACTAGCAAAACCAAACTGGTTACTCCACCCTCTGTATGTGTTAGGTTTCCATGCTCATCAGGCAAAACATCCATTATAAAAACAAAGAACATTGCGGCACTTTAATCGTTCACAACTTAAACCAAAATGAAGATATTTTTAATGTCTAGTATAAACCTTGCATTTTAGTTCTAACTACTGAGGATACGGACATCAGCTGCCCATATGAGTTAGTAACGACCAGCTCGCAGGGGTGAGGAAATACTAGCACTAGAACAGTACAAAACCTTACCACAGTTTTTTGTGCAAGTAGATATCACAGTCTCTTCTAACTTGATCACACAGTACTTCCCCCCGCCCCGGCTTGCCCCATGGGATCGCTGACATCACTGTCACAGGCCGGAAAGTGACCCCTCTGCAGCTGTGCTCCCCGGTCCCTGGGCTGGCCGGGCATTATTAAAGTCAGTGCAGAAGGCACTAGTGCAGGTTTGGTCCAAAGTGAAACACTGCACGTGATTCTGACCAGGCCTTAACCAAACCAACCAACCGCAGGTGGGACAAAGAAGTAGCTTCTAAGATGAAGAACATTAGAACATTTGTCCATTAGAAAAGGACAAAAAAGTTTTACTGGTTTAGACTAGCAAAATAGCATAAGAGGAGATGTGATTATTAACTACTCTTATCTGCAGCGTGGTAGCTGTACAAGATACCTAGAGCTAGGGCTGGCTGAAGGACCCATCAAATGTGAATCCATACAAAATCTGCAGCTGGAACCAGCTTCCTCTCCATTACAGCACTGAGGTCCTGAGAAAGCCTGACAGTCCCAGGACACCCCATTACTTTCAAGTCGGAGCTCGGTAAGTTTTTGACAGAGATATGCTGAATGTTTCTGCGATCTCAACTTCTGAAAACAGGTGTTTGTAGAGACTGGGTTAAATTAGTTATTTTACAGGAAAACAGGCATGTTAACATATCAACTTTGATGATTCCCCAGCAGTTTTAGAAAATTTTGACCCAAATGGTACATTTGTGCCATCAGACTGTATGTATCTGCCATTCATTTCAACAACTGGTAAGAGATGAAGCACTTATTCTGGCCAGTGAAAATCAGATATTCTGGACCTATCTGTTTCTGAGAGAAACATACCTTCTCTTCTACCAGGAAAGTGTCTCATGTAGTTTTGCAACATTTTTGTTTCCATTTCTATCCTCTGCACTCTCAGCTCCATCTCATTACTGGTAGCTTCCTGCCAGTTGTCTCCTTTTTTTTACTTTATTCCAATTCAAACACTTTCCCTGGTTTACCCCTATTGCCCATACGCTGTTTCCTTCAATTAAAGGAATAAGAAGGAATGGAAAAAAAGTCTCTCTACTCTTGGTTCTTATTTCTAGAGCCATAGAGGCTGACAAGAATAAAGAAAAAGTCTTGAGTCTGTGCCTGCCATAAAAATCCACGAAGCCTTCCAGTAAATTTTAAGAAGTGCTGTATGTATATTTCAAACACCCACTCCAAATCCTGGATGAACAAAACATTAATTAAATGATAGTAAGAGTGTTCTGATTGAGGTAAATAGAGCACAATTTATTAAAATTTATTTTTTAAAAAAAGATTAAAATGTGATCTTTATTCTGAGATTTTTTTGGCTAAAATTCTTCCTAACACAAAATTTGCTTATCCAAAATCAAAACAACAGCAAAGCCTCCTAAAGGAGAAGGTGAAGCAGCCTAACATAAAGGTGTTGGTACTTGCTTGCCCTTTATGAATTCATAGATAGGATACAATTTAATAAAGTGAACAGGGATCACCTGTATCACCTAAATAATTTAGGATTCTTTATATTTGTTTGGAAACTATTTCTCACAAACAGTAGCATAACAATTTTCCCCCTCCTTAGCATAAATCTGACTAAGACCCAACACTCTGAAATCTTCATAAAGTGTCTTATCAGCCATCTCTGGTTTTTGTATTTATAGATGCATATAGAACTGCTGTCTGTGAAGCTCCTTTACTAAGAAAAACCAGAATTATGATGCATTTTATTGTGTTTTCATCAACATAACCGAGGAATCATCTCATTCATACCACTATACCTTCTGAATCTTGTATTACTGTTCTGTTGTTGGCTGGCTGCATGACCTCATTAGTCATTAATTTCCACTCTCGCGACCTTCATGTATCCAGCCAGGTGGGCAGTGGTCAGTATAGAAACAATACCCTGATGTGAGGGCAGCAGAATATAGATGCACTGAAACTGCAGAACCACGCTTACAGCGTATGCTGAAATGTGGAGACAGCACATTTATCTGGTTATTTAGAAAAAGAATATAACTGAAATAAGTAGATGTTCTTGCACTTGTCATTGAGAAGCACTCTGCATTTATTTGGCACTTATAACAGTAGCAGCAGCAGCATTGCCCTTGGTGCTGATTTCTTACTACTCTAAAATGTCTCCTCTGAGCCAGAATACACTGGCTGTTGCTGATCATGCTGTGAGACACCTGCACTGGCTACTAGGCTTGTCATGACGCACAAAACCCTACCATCTTCAGCTTGACATTGTGCAAGTTATAATTATTCATCCAAATGAATATGTCAGAGCAGCAGCAGCAGACCTCTCATCAGAGCAAAAGAAAAATACATCAAAACATTATCAACCCAGCAGGAAGACAGGGACCATAAGGAAAATTACCCATTTTTAATATGGATGCCATAAAGCCATGTCTATTATTATACGGAGATTAAAAAAAAAAAAAAAAAAGGGAAAAAAAAGAAAGAAGCAGCCACCCAACAATCCCTCAAGTTTAAAGTCCACGAGCACTGAAAAGAACCTGAAATAGGCAACAGCACACACATGGGGGTGGAAAAAAATAAATTACCTGAAATCTCTATTTTCTTTCATAGGAGTTTATATTCTAACAGTGCAAGACTTGTCAGTTTTTACATTAAAGATGACCAACAAACATCAAAATTTAAGACCTATCAGTACCAAAACTTCATGTTATTTTACTAGGAAATAGGCATAGCATGTTATTTTTCCCTTCTAGGAACCAAAATTTTCAACCACTTGAGGACCTGCTAAATTCTGCTACCAGTGCTGTTTCAGCTTCAGCTAAGCTTAACCCTTATTTTACCATGGCAGGAAGACTGCTCACTGCAAGGATTTCCATGCATTTTGCAAATTAACACAATTTAGAGAACTACGACACATATTTTCTTCTAGAAGCGTTCGGTTCATGTCACCCACACAGATAAGGTCAATTTTCAAAAAAGATTGTACAAGTAAAGCACTTCTATCAGCTCAGGTTGCTGGTATTTGGTTCAGTATTACAGCAGGCCATCTGCAGCTAGAATTAGTATCTCATGATTTCAAAACAGGGTCTTCAGTTACATACAAACATCTATTGTTCATGTTTCAAGTAGTCCATTGGTAATTCTAACTATAAAAAGATTTTAAGATCTCAAGCATTAGAATGTCATATTTTTAACATTAGATTTTTGCTTACTTGTACTGTCAATATTAATATACTCGCTCCCATCTTTAACTTGTCAAAGAAGGCTGCTTCATATCATGTTTTTCAAGAACGTTTTATTAAAACATAAGTCCAGCTAGTAGCTTTCCAAATACTAACAGTAAACAGAGAAGCAATGACTGTCAAGGATATTTGAAATGTTGTGAATTTGAGGCAACGTATATTGCAAGGCTGTAAAATTAATAAAATACTATTAAAACTGTGTGTAAAGTTCGAGGTTAGACATAGCACTTGAAATCCTGCCAGTAGTATATGGAATTCAGTATAATTTAAGGGAAACACAATATCTGTTTAAATTGTTCCAAACCATACCAGAGAATCAAAACCTAAAATTACAGTAGAATATTTTTCATTTGCGATGGTTCATTCTTGCAGTTATTTCATCAAGCACTCATATTGCAGGGTCTGAGGTGACACACAAAACCTTGAGCTTAGCAGTCAAAATTATATGCCCGTCTTAAAATCATCCTGATGCAACCTTTCAGCCATGTTCCCTATGTAAATTTAGTACCATAAAGACAGGCTTTATTGATGGGAGGAAATCCTCGCGAGAGTCAGAATTATGAAATGCCATCATTTATGTAAAATCTATTTTCCCTGAATTAAATGAAATTAAACATAAACTATTTTCTAGAGATAATTCAAATTAACGTACATCTAAGTGGTCACATTTAAATCCATTTAATCAAGTACACATGCTCTATTAAGGCAAAATGATACATGAAATAATGCAAGAGAGACTAAAAAAAAAGACAATGGCTCTTGGTTCTTTGTATTAACAACATCAGTTAAACAATGAAATCAGAATTCTATTAAGTACCTTCCTGTTGTTCTTTTCATTGTAACTGAAAAAGTTTTATTACATTACAGAAACTATATGGGTAACAAACTGGGAGATCCCCTTTTTTTTTTTTTAATGTCTGTCAACTTCAGAGGGTGCTTCTTTTCTATAAGACAATTGTTTCTCATGCATGCATTTTCCTAATACCATTCCTAAAGATAGTTCAGACATATGAACAGCTGAAGAAAAAAACAGCTAGTATGAGTGCAAAGCATACAACATGCAAGGTGTATCTATATGGCAAGGAAAATATTTCAAATGTGATCATAAGGAATGTAGAGTTCAGCATTATTACATTTACATAAGCATGTATAAAAGCAAAATGCACACCAGGAAAAAAGCTGGAGTTAAAAAATCTAACTCCACATTACCACCTACATACTGCATATGTATCTCAGTTATTAAAAAAAGATGCATAGTACGGCAGTTTACCTGTGGCATCCAAGAAATAGCAAACTGAACAGGAAAATCCACAAGGCAATCCGGTGGCTCTGTTGGATACTGAGGGAGGGAAAGAAAAT
>VZSZ01001515.1:690930-760380 GCA_013398815.1 Ibidorhyncha struthersii
TCCCCCAAAGTGATTTAAAGTCAGACTGATACTTGGCTGCCAAATTTGATAACGAAATATGAACACTGCAAGCATCTTGAGAACTTGGCTCTTAGAGGAAACAGGATGTAACGCATTTTCAGAAATAGTTATGAATGTTAATTATCATTTAAAGAAATCTACATGTAAACAGTTTTTAGTAAAGGCAGAAGAATCAATTTTCTATGTTCAGTGTTCACAAAGGCACATTAAAAAAGAACTTCAGACAAAAAAGATCAAATATTAAAAAAAAAATTCTCCTCAATTACTTGTACTGGATAATATAACCACCACCACCCCCCAAAACAGCCAATCCTTTCATGAGTCAAGAACTCGTTTTCATTTAGACCAGAATGTTGCTCTGATTTGCAACATGTTTTGTTTTGAAACTGAAATAATCAGAGTAAGTAAATAACTATTTAGAAAGAGGTGAACAAACATAAACCCAAAATTAAAACAACTCCCCAGCCCCCACCCCAAATTAAAAGGTATCAGTGAGGAAAATAAAAAATAGCTGTATTAAGAAAACTGAAGCTATGAAAGGTCTGATAACTCCAGAAATAACCACTGATTATTCATTACACTAGTAAATCTATTGCTGCTCTGCATCCAATAAGAAATCTGTGGAAAAAAAAAAAAGGTATTTTATGAAAATTAAAAATAGCAAAGGAAAGAAACATCTAATTGCAAATAAATTGCGTCCCTTCTAAGAGCACCTATCCAAAACTTTTCCCCAGAGGAGATGCCTCCTTTAGTCGTATGCAACCAAATTCAAATTCTAACAATGATGTACACAGCAATTTTACAGAAATGCTATTAGAACTGCATAAACTGCCAACACAGGAAAATGTTACAGAGAATCTTATCTGGGGAGACATAAGAAAAAAAGTCCCCTCTTCCTCACAGAACTAAAGAGAGTTAAGACAAAGAGGTGAAGTTTAGCTGTGCTGCTTTTCATAACCATTCTCCATCCAAAGTAAACCTCTAGACATAGACGTCATCCTTATTTACCAGACATCTTGCAATTAATATATCAGACTTTTTTAAATGTGTCTTTGTTTTATGTAAAATGTAATTCTACAGTAATTAGTTTCAAATTGTTCTCTATGGCAAAGAGCAAAAAAGAGACATAGCTTCTCTAGAGCATCCATTCTTCATTGCTTTGATTTTAAGAATAACCTGGTGGATTTATGGATTTTGCAGAAATTTATTTAAACTTGCTTTTTAATTTGCCTTCATGTGTGGTTTCTGTTAGATATCCACTTTCTGAAGACAACTCCCACAACTTGAATATCTTGTGTTTTACCATTTTATCAAAGTGGTGTCAGACAAATTAAACAGCAGCGACAGAGCAAGAGAAGCGAAACAACTAATTTGGCCAGGAGGCAGTTACAATTTCGAAATGTATATCCACAGTAGGTGTTACAGTTTCTTTTACTGTAGTGTTACTGTATTTCTATTGTAGGCATTGTGGTGTTAGTGTTTCTGTACTGTAGGTATTATTTTTCGTGAAATACTTCACTGCTCGCATAGAAATATACTTGTTTTCAATGTATAAAAGTATGCCTAGAAGAAACTAAGAACAATTTTTCTGTAGGATTGGTTTTAGGACTACCTCATTTAAATCCCAGCAGCATTAGGCAATTATGTGTTTACTTTCTTGGTAAGTAAATTCATTTTATGCAGTCTTTTGTAGAGTGCCTTTGAACAAATGCTTGCAAACATATTCTACTAACTTTATATTACTTAAGAAAAATCAAACCAAAAAACCTACAGAACTTTTTCCCTGCATTTTTTTGTCAAATTTTCTTTAAGAGCACAATATTGTACTCTGCGCCAGAGAATTGCCAAGAACTATGCAACAATGACTCTGTACGTATGTACATAATGCTTTTAGACCTTGCAGAGTGAAATCCTATATAAAATAAGGCAAGTGATTTCCCAGGAGATAGTATTTTAAAATACTATACCACAGCATATCAATTACATCATATGTTATTACAGATTACATATTACATATGTTATTACAGATTCAAATTTATGTCTGAAATCATCCAATTCTTTACAAATATTTAAGCAACTAGTAAACAAAATATTTATATTATATTTTTCAGCATGCAACTAACTTTATCTAGAAAAACGATTTTCATAACCCTTGCCAAATCATTCAGATAATTATCAAAGCATCTTGATTACTACATGGAATGCAAATTCTTGCAGTGGCCTATTTGTATTCCTGGGATCAAAAATGGCAAGCACCCAACCCACTTCTCACACAATACAGAATGAAATCTGATAAATAAAACCCAGTGTATTTGTTTTTATACTTGCGAAGATGCACACTTTGTTTTCAGAACACTTCTCTACTTATTAAATTGTGAATGGATAGAGATTTCTGGACCAGGCATTGTCAACCAAATAAACTGGAAAACTATTTAACAAAATGTAATCTGAGCATTAAACAATATATCCTCTTATGAGGTTTAAGCCTAATCATTACAAAAGTCAAAGTTGCGTAGCACATGATTTGGCTAAGATACCTTACTCTGATATGACCATTCTCAATTCTTCCAGATTTAAACTCATCACCCTGTTTCCTAGACAGTTTACAGAGAGGAAGTGTTTTGAAAGGACAGTTCCTAACGCAAGGCACATTAAGACAAGGATAACTGGTGGAAATGTTTGACAACACATTAAGGAAAAGTCCTCAAAACACATCCAAACCATTAGGAATGACAGCAGAGGAAAATTTAAGGGATTATCTGAATACACATGATAACTTTATGAAAAAGAATTTACTAAATTGCTTTTCAAAGACTTTCTTCCTGAAAACATTGTTGGCGGGCTCAAAAACTAATTTTGCTGTGTGACATCCATGAAAAAAACCAATCTGCCAGAATACAGACAAGAGCCAGCAATATAGACTGGGGACGAGAGGTTTAGCTCACATTATAACCTTAATCAAAGAAACAGCATAACAAAAATAAGCATACTTTTATTAAAGCAGGTTATCAAAAAAATCCCTCCAAAAAATACTTCAGCAAAGTCTTTTCAAATGTATTAGATATGTATATGAAGGAAAATCAAATCCCCATGTCACAAAACCACGTTTCACCTATAATTTTTCTCTTGTGGCAAGTTTAAATGCCAGACGTGGTTTAAAAAGGACAAGCAATTGATCCTTCCTCATAACAATCTCTTGGGGAAAAATAAATAAATAAATAAAAATTTGATAATTGACAAGGTGGATAATCTAGTCTCTTCATTACACTATATTGTTAGTTGTTAGCCAATGCTTTCTTCTGCTATTAGGAGTCTCAACTTCAGGTATTTTATTACTGTAAAGAAAATACACAAGGTTTTACAAGAACAGAAAACAGTAATCTTGATTCCCCTTACAGTACAGTGGTAAGTTAAGGCTAAACAAAACCAGCCAATGCATAAGTGTAATAGTGTTTGACCACGGCAGCTGCTTGGTAAAAATGGCTATTGCACTGTGGTTTTTTCCTGCACTTTTATACTCCCATATAGTTAAAATACTTCAGTCACCATAAAATCAAGAAAAAACTTAGGGGCAACAGGCTGCACTTAAATTTCTAGTGTCATACTAAGTATGGGACAGCAGCCCCCTTATAAGCAATGACAATGCAGTCTGGTTATTCTCCTCACAATATTAAATAAACCATAATTGTACTTCCTGATACATTTTTTCCATCAATGTATTTAATGATGGACTGACTAGCAAATTAATTATGCATTCATTACTCTGTGCATGTAGGATAGTTTTACTTTTTTTCAAAATCCACTTTGGCAACCTTAATTCCCAAACAGTACTTTGTCCACAGGCTCCTTTTTCTCCTCGAAGGTAAAATTAGCTTGTCTCACGTAAAACTCAGACACTCCTGGTATTTAAAGGAATATAGGATGTCTGTGAAGGTGAAATTTAATTTTACAATACCGTGCCCACTCCTCATCCCTTCAAAATTATTACTCCAGATGATGGACCAAGGATAGTCCCAAACAACAACATTTAGATGCTTTTGGATCCACTTGTTCCACAAGACTGATATTCTGAATACGACAGCTATTACCATACAATTGTCACCATACAGCCTGGATATTCATAGTTTCTGATAAGAGATTTATGCCTTGAAATGAGAAATTCTATGAAGAAACATTGCAATTTGAATTCAGTTCCAAGTACTAGGCAGAATTAAAATTTTTCGGCTTCTGCACATGCCATGGATTTGCATTGCAAGCACCATCAAAATCAGCCAATTATTTAGACTGAAAAGGAATATTTTCTTCAAAATATGGAACTTGCTTCTGTATTCAGTTTTTCATATATCTTTAAATCTATTGCTTTAACAGTAAGACTTGCTACAAAAGCAACCCAAGACCCTCTAATTCTTGTTATATGCCTCATCTCTGGATGGAGTGATAATGAATGAGTCTCCCAAATGGCTTTGTCTGTAACCCAGCAAAATCATTGCAATATCATAAAATGTTTTTCACGTGATGTGCAGGTTCATATGCAAAGATCCTTACAGATAACCATAATGCAATATTAATTTTAAATTAAGTTAGTCTGAAAACTCTACTGTATAGAAAACAATTTCTCAAAAAAACACCCACCTATTATTGTGCAGAACAGACATATTAACAAACAAACCAACTCTAAAATCCTTATGAAATAAGAAAAATTAATTTATTTCAAATAAGCCTTAAAATATTTTCTCCCACATAAATTCACCTTTGCATTTAACTTCAGAGTGATGCGATGCTGTCGACCACAAGAGTCTTCAGCTTTTAGCTTGATTGTGGCAAGACCAGTATCCACATACGTGACTCTGAAAGAGAAAAGACAACTCTTAACAGCATTGTAAGAAGTACAGTTTGAAACGTCTGCAGTACTCTTATTAGTCTGTTACAAATATTAATCAGAGGAAGTTCTATATGTCAACCGTTTCTGCTGTTCTAGATTTACTGCTGTTAATACACCAGTCTACTGCTTAATGCAGTCATATATCTTTGGGTTATTTACAACGTGTGTCAAGGCTCATGCTGTGGTCAGTGAGCACTGTGTTTCAGTTTTCCATCACTGGAACCTTTGACACACACAGCATGTTCCTGTCAGCCTCTACTTATGTACACATTAAACTTCCTGTCAAATCTTTGATCCATTTCTGCAGTTTCTTACTGTATGAGACTTTTATGCTCTTGATTTGCTTTTCTTTTCAATGAAGTTCTCTTTTATTGTCAATACTATTATTGTGGAAAATTCAGTGGATATTGGTTCATATTCTGAAATTGATTTCCTGCAAAAAACAGTAACCAAACAGGTACAAAATTAGTTATTTATGATGATTTGCCTTCGTTTCATGACAGTTTTACACAGTATACATGCATCCAAGCAAGTAGCAAGTACATACTAAACGTAAATAAATTTTAAAACTTCTGACATAATCACTCTTTGCTTAAGATGTCACCGACTTGTACTTCCCACAACCATGAAGATGAATACAACTGTAAAATACATCGTTCTCTAGAGGTGTGTTCTGCTGAGTAGCTTCAACAACTGCCAAAAAGGTTCAAGCTTCTCCAGATATTTACCAGTGAACTGGGCATGTGGATATTTTGGCATTTTTGTCATTCTTGCATAAAGATAAAAAGCAGTCCATGATTATTGTACAACTTACCACCTAGACTGATGGAAAGGCTATCGGAATTCAAAGCAAGCATCTTCTTGGTGACCTAAGTGACATTTTTTTTAAAAAACGTTACATAGTAGCCCAGTCAATTGAGCCAGCATGCTGGGGAAAATGGTTCTCTTTCAAGTGAAACAGGCAACAGAGTTGTAGAAGCCTGTACAAGAAAAAGTAGACATACACCAAAGGGTGCGTGCATTCCTAGAAAGGAAGTGAAGAGAAGAAAAAATTATCTACATAAGTGACATAGCCTCAATATGAGGGAACTGAAAAAAACAGGCAGGAAAAGCAGTAGCGGTAGTAAGTAGGGAGAGAGATATATGATGTCATGTTTAATGTTGATTAACTTTAATGCAATATTAAATAGTCCTACAGATTCCTGGGCATATTTTGGCTCTCCTTTTATCTACAACAGTGAAAGAAGTACAAGTCTTGATAAAAGCATAATTCAACTGTAGTCAATTAAGCTTGATTTATTCAGAAAGAATTAGAGCATTCTTCTTCTAACCAGAAAAAATTCATTACTCCTGATTTGTTCCATCTTTACCTCAAAATTATACCACAGAGTTTTATAAAGATAAGAAACTACCTATATCCCACCCCTCCATGTACTGTTGCCTGGGGTGGGGAAATCCTAAAGCAGCAGCTAAGGCACAGAACAGTTATCGCAATAAAATATATAGCAGTGTCCAAAACAAAGCACAACTGGTGCCTGCATCAATGCACTCTGAGGTCAGATAGCAAAAGAGAATGGAAAAATTTAAGGAATGCTGTCAAGTGTTTAGGATTTAAAATGATCTGACAGTTACTTTCTTTGGATCACTTCACTCTTGAGATGCCAGAAAGGTATAGATTATTTTAGTTTAAAACCCAAACATTTTTGCAGTTCCTCACTCTATATTGAGTGGGAAGGAAGAAGATTTAATTTTTTTAAGTATTATTCATTACAATCCATGTACTTAAGAGGTTAAAACGTTCTCTTCCCTTTCAAACTTTTTCACAAACAGGAACACCAAGGAATAAAAAACTCCTCAGACACAAGGCATACAGGGTTGAAGAGTGCCCAGAATGAAAATTCATAGCTAGCCTTCCTTCTTCTCAACAGAATGTAAGAACAATAAACTGCCTCTAGGGAACAAAGGAGGATTCAATTTTTCATTTAGGATAGAAAAAAGGAACTCAGTAGCTTTGTGGCTACCAGTTTGGTAACATCACTCTACCAATCTTTGGATAAAAAGAGATGAGAGTGTCAGTCTGTAGGACTGGAAAAAGTTGCTCAAGGCCATAAAAGTTGTATGAACTTCATACGATTGTATAATCAAATAAGGAATTGTTTACATAGGTGATATTTTAGTTATATAAACTTTTATTTGTCTGTAAGCTCCATCATTTTATCACATAGAAAAAAATGGATGGATCCTAAAGATGGAAAGCCTCAGTTAAATCTCTGAAGGACGGTAATTCAGCATAACACACAAATGCTGTTTCATTGAGAGCACATGACAAGGCAGGATTCCCTTGGAAATGGAGAAGGCAAGAGGAGAAGATACTTTCTATGAAAAAACTTGGCAAGTATCAAGGAGAAATGCATTGAGACTTGAGACAAGTGGGATCATGACTCACACCATGGACTTAAGAGATATTGGCAACCTTTATGAATCCACGAGGGTCATAAGAGTCCTACATATGTTTTATAGTTGGTAATTTACCTCCCCAAGACATCATAATTGAATCAACTAGCGAGATTATGAGACAGTATTAGAAGAGCCTTTCCTACAGCTTAATACTACTACATGTGTACTCTCTCCCACCTCAGCTGATTAGATTTCTGCTGGTATTTTTCCATGTTCTTAAAATGAAGGCAGTATCCTCCTTTGAACTCCTCAGCTGTTAGGACAGCACTTAGTGTTGAAAATTTGGTACAATTTTATAACCTGTTGAACTGTTGAGTTTTGTGTACAAGCATTTGAATATGGAAACATATTCACCCTCCCCCACACCTAAATTAGGTCAAAGAATCAAGTTTTCTGTTTCACAGAGAAAGTGATTATATCTAATCACAGCGGCCTGCCCATTTGCAGTCTTCGTTACTGTTTGTACTTTCAGTGGTTTAGGAGGAAAGAGGTGCAAGATTATTGCAGAAAATGTCTTCAGTTTGCGCCCTGTGCAAGAGCTTCTTAAGTCACTTTGGAGGTAAAAGGAAACGTAGCCTATTGCTTTGATTCTCTTTTCAAAGAAAATATCCTTCAGTTTGTCAGTTGGGTTTGGATGCAGTCAGCTTCCAGCATGACCCAAAACTCATGAGGAAAAACTAAATCTAGGGTCCACAACAAGTCAGTTCTTTTCTAAGAAAAATCCTGAAGAATAAAGCTGAAAGCTTCTCAAGGCGTGAGCAGTGATTGATCCTTAATGCCAGTACTAAATGCAGGCTTAGTTTTGTGCTGAAAGACCGTATCAGGATGTTTTTAACTAATGTGCAAATACACACCACCTGCAACTCAAAATCAGTCTAGGTTAAGAGGCCTTCTTGTATTTCATTCTATTGTTAAAAACACACTAAAATTAGTGGTGTAACTTACTTTTGTACTTCAAATCGCCTCTCTAGGTTATTCTCCTTCCAACTCATAGTAAACTAGATATGATCCTCTATGTACAGCCTTGCCCTTTGATTAATGATTGACTTCCCTGACCAAAAAACCCCAATCAAATAGAGACTTTATCTGTAATATAAATCAACAGATGTATGTTTACGGAAATGCGTGACTACACTGGACAAAAGCACAGCATAAGTTGTGGGTCTACATGAAGACCATCTTTGTCTGGAAACCAGGTCAAATTCTGCCCTAGAAACATGCTCTCTGATAAAACACTGACATGCTTTAATAATAAACCACTGGATGTTTCCTGAGTACAGCAAGTAAGAAGAAATACCAGTTTTGAGATAAGCTACCAAATTGTATTTTGAAAGTGTATTTTTAGTTTATTTAGCCATACACTATATTCATACATCCAATTATAAATACAGTACATTTTATAAGTGTATATCTTTAAAGTATATTTATTGTATGTCAGTGTCTGTTTTGAAGGGTTTTTCTTTTTTTTTTCATTTTGGGAGAACAGGTATGATTCAAAATTTACTTCCCATGTGTTTAGGAAATTTTAACTAATCTTCTGAGACCTGAGTGAGAAATTTGAATAGAGTATGTCATAAGCTGGCACAACTACATACTTAATAATGGAAATCACTGAAAAAACTTCAGCTGATCTAACAAGGATGTTTTAAATCTTTAAATAAAAGTGGGCCTTCAAAGCAAATTCCTACTTAATGTTAATCACATGTTATTTATTTAGATACAAATCAGGCAAGAAAACTCAAAACTATTCTTAAACCCAAGGCTTCTTTATCTCATTTAGCAAAATAAACACTTGTTAACTTACCATCCAAGACTAAGGTGAAAGTAGATTTGTCTTGTTGAAAACTGCAAAGGTAGACTTTTTAACTTACTGAAAGTAAAAAGTAGCTTCTCATTCAAAACTTTTCAACATCCTATACAATCTTTCATCTCAACCCCTTGAAAGAAGGCACTGTGAGATTAATTGCATTAGTTAAAGACAGCCTTCAAATATATTTGCCTTCCTACACAGAAACAACTACTTTCTTTAACCCCACAGAGGTCTCCTGGAGGTTCTAGGGGAAAGGATAGAAGTCAGTCCATTCCAGGCGCTCTGCTGGAAGAATAAAAGACTCGGTATCAGAGAACTTGCCAGTGGTGGCACATGTGATGGCAATTAAAGCCTTTCAAGTAAAAGTCTGCAAAATAGGAAGCTTTGCAGATTTCTGAAAAATTTCTACATGGGACCTTGAGTACTTGATCCCAATTGTGTGTTCCTTCAGGTTTCTACAGAAGGTATGAGAACAGCCTTGTTTTCCTCTGTAGGAGGATGAAATTAAATTTGTTCTATGAGCTTATCTGAGAGTATACAGAACTGTGAATAATCTGTTTGCACTCATTCAAGACCCTACTGAGAGGGCACCCAGAGGCAGCTATGCGTACATTTCATTCCTCAACAAAATCAAATATCCTTTGCTAATGTGACACTCTTTCCCATGGTATTAAACTAACCATTTTACTTGGGGTGAAAAGATTCACTTCTAGGTCTCCTTCCCCCAGAAGATGACCTGAACTATCAGTTCTTGTTCCACAGAGTCAGTTTATACTACGGCATATACATGAAACCATGTTCTTGGGTGCACTGAGCCTTCATCCTCAGGTAACACAATTTATACTCTTCTTGTGCAGTAACCAACATTTTTCCCACTTGAAAATGCACCCCTGCTCCCCCAAAAATGGTCTGCTTGCACAGTTTTTGGAGACTAAGGAATGCTTTTCAGTAGCCCTCATCTCTGTACCCACGTGGGTAGCAAAAAATAAAAAAGTTTCTCTCTGTGGGTGTCACAGAGAGCTGGCTGTTTTGAAGTTCTGGATTTACAGCCTTCCAAATTCTCCCCTCAATTTTTTTTTTTGTGGATTCACCTTTCTGTGGATTAAATGTGTTATTCTTTTGTCCAAGGAGATCTTTATGCTCTGGAGAACAAGATACAACTGTCCTTTAAAAATAATTATTCTAGTTCTAAAAAAAAAAAAAAGTCATGTATGAACTGTATTTATGAAAGCATAAAGGTACACGATGATCAACCATAGCATATGGGAATAGTCAAAAAAAGCTGTACAAAGTAGGGAAGAGAAGGAAGAAAAAGGAGAACTATAAAAGCTGTATTTAATATGTTTACTGTGCCAATAGTTTATAGGTCAAAGAAGAATTGATTTCTTAGTAGTAGCATCTCACCTTTCAGCTCAGTTATTTGAGACTGAAAATATACCCTCAGTTGATACAGGTTTTTTGTTGTTTTGTTTTTTTAAAATTAAAAACAAAGCAGCAGTTTTTAAAGCAAAACCAGTTTCTGTGAGGATAAATTAACAGAACAAGTACATTTGATATGTTCAACTCACAAACACAAAAGAACAGATATTCTAAAGAAAATGTCTATTAAGAAATAAAATAAACATACTTATTCCAACCCAGTGTTTCTAGGTCTCTGACAAGACAGGAGTAGTATTCTGGTGGCCGTGGTATATGCAGGTCTTGTGTATTCTTTAAAGCAATTTCCTGTTTAAAAGAACATTAAAAAGAACATTAAGAGAACTTTCAATATTTTTGCATCTATTTAGTCATGTGATTTTTGCAATTCATTCAAAAATATTAAGCTTATGTAAAATTAACTGTACACTGCATTTGTTTTGTTATAGCCTCCGGCTAAAGCAGACAAAGAAGCTGTTTGGTAAATTACTTCAGATACTGGTAATGAAAACATCTGCAATTTAAAAAAACCCACAGATGTTGACAACATAGTCTTCAGATGCAAATATCAAATGTGCCTCTTTTTCAGCTAATAAATTTGAAGTCAAGCGTCTTGACTGAAAGAACATTTCAAAAGAAGGTTCTGTTAAGCACACAGCTGTCTCCTGGGCTCCACAGCCACAAAAAAAAGACACATCTATGAAATCCCCCATATTATTTTTAAATAGCTATAATACAACTTTATAAAGCAATAAAAAAAAACAACCCCCAAAAAATCAATTTCTCAGTTTTAACATCACAGGATCCCAGAGAGTAAGTGCTGGTACAGACACTCATCAAGTATGTTGTAACGCCTCAAAAAGAAATTTTTATCAAACAGGTAATGCCATATTACAGAGAAAAACAAAACCAAACCATATGTTCCACATTCATGTTGTGCTACTTGTTCTTTAAAAGCGTACTTAAGTTAAAACATCGCTTACAGAACAAATAATTAAATCAATGAAATTTGTAATAAAAGTACTAATAATTTTAAATAAAAGACATTTAAATAAAAGAAATACTAAATAGAATTAATAATGAAATCCGTATTATAATAATTTCTGCCCAGTTCTCCCACAGTGCTTTCTGTTACTTTTACTATCTGCACTGAGGATCGCTATTTTACTATTTTGAATGAATTATACTTTCATCCCATTCTCATTTTCTGAGTGCTAGTGTATCCAGGCAAATAGATTGGAATAACTATTGTGAAATATTCCAAAATAGCCACATGGACACATTCTTATTCAGTCCTATTCCACGTGCCTTTTCCTGGTTTAGAGTAATCCAGTTTGGCAGGGATTGAACCAATACTGAGGAAAGGAATTGCTGGTGTAGAGCAGTAGTGTAATACCAGGAGGGCATTTCTGTTGTTGTTTTGAAGAATACCTACTCTGTTTTATTTCTATGTTAAATAAGTTGTACACAAGTATTTTTTGCCAAGGAAGCTCATGGAATAATGCTTTACTAACACACAAGAAATTGTCAGTTTCATGTTATTACCTGAAGACTTTGCTACTCTTCAATCCCAGATTAGAAAAAACTTTTTTTTAAAAAAAAAAACGAACAGAAAAACAGCAGTTTCTGAACTATTTTTTTTTTAAAAAAAAGCTTCCTGCATTTATTGGTCAAATTGTCACACAGCTGAAAGGACCTTCAGCAATCCACTGACTCTATAATCCTTTCTACGAATATAAGCCTTCTTTACCATCTGGACAATACCAGGAATTCCAAAAAAATCATTGTAAAGAGGATGGCTATACTGAAATCACTTGCTGGGATTTTAATTTTTCTATAACATTCCAATTTCCAAAGAGTACAGTCACTTAAAATCCTAAAGGATATTTACACAAATATTACATGAACAGCATACCTACAAAGTCACCTCTTTGAAAAAAAAGAACCCATAAATCCATCTATCAAACAGTAAACTGTAACAAACTGAAAGTGAAAACCAAAGCTATAAGAACATGGCTTCTCCCACACATTTATTCTGTCACTTACCAAAACAGTTTTCAGCTCCACCATAAAACTGACAAGATCTGGACAGCTGTGCAACCTCTGGAGGGAACACAGTATCAGTTTGTTTTCTTCAACTGGTAACTTTTAGTGGTAAACAAATTCAGTCTAACTATCTATTTCTTTAGTATTGTCAAACCAACTAACATAAAAAACCCCAACCATATACCACATGTTTAAATACTTCAATTCAAGAACAAATTTTCCAGAGTCCAGGAAACTACTGAAAATTAACCACCACCTTTGTCACATCATGTTACATTACCCATTTAAATAGTTTATGAAGGCTTTACGCATTATGTACTTATGAAGACATTGACGAAGACTTTAGTCATTCACCAATGAGAACAGAAGCTTTAGAATCCCTCAAAAATGTTTCATAGTTGGTTACGTTTTCTTTAAGAACTCTCCAGACCTGTCTGCTTTTAGATGCTGCCCATTATTAAGGACCCCTGTAGATCTTCAGATGTGTTACATATTTACACTTCAGTTTCCTTGGCTCTGTAACTTTGGTTACTCCCCAGTCACGAACCTTGTTCTACAAAGGGGTGCACAGTCCATGAGATACAGTATCTCAACTAACACATGTGGCAAAGACACCTTCTTAGAAACAAAATACTCTTCATGACTCCAGGGCTGTTGTATCCTTGCTCCAAAGGTTTCTTCTGGGCAGGGAAGTTTGACCTAGATTCCTTGACTGCCTACAAGACAGGGTGAGCTACATCTATCAATAATTAATGTGAATTTTGTTTGTATTATGAACAATTTGTAAAAAATAAATATATAAAAAGGGAAAAACAAGATCTGGTTTTAATTGAGAGATTAAAGAAAAATTCCATTAAAATGTCAGGAGCCATTTATGAAAAATTCTTCTATATCAATCTCAAAAAAAAGCTTGAATAAAAATAAATATTTACTAAATTCTATCCATCTCTCTTTAGACTGACATGCAAATCCTCAAGCATTTCAAAATAAATCTTGGCTACACAATGAAAGGAGGGTTTTTTAACACTTTTAGAATAGGTGCGTGAGTATAAGCCTTCCTGAATTATTATCATAGAACCATAGAATAGTTTGGGTTGGAAGGGACCTTTGACGGTTATCTAGTCCAACCTCCCTGCAATGAGCAGGGACATCTTCAACTAGATCAGGTTGCTCATAGCCCCGTCCAACCTGACCTTGAATGTTTCCAGGGATGGGGATCTACCACCTCTCTGGGCAACGGGTTCCACTGTTTCACCACCCTCTTTGTAAAAAATTTCTTCCTTCTATCTATTCTAAATCTACCCTTTTAGTTTAAAGCCATTACCCCTTGTCTTGTTGCAACAGGCCCTGCTAAAAAGTTCGTCCCCATCTTTCCTGTAGGCCCCCTTTAAGTACTGGAAGGCCGCTATAAGGTCTCCCTGGAGCCTTCTCTTCTCCAGGCTGAACAAGCCCAAATCTCACAGCCTGTGCTCACAGGAGAGCTGCTCCAGCCCTCTGATCATTTTTGTGGCCCTCCTCTGAACCCGCTCCAACAGGTCCATGTCTTTCTTATGCTGAGGGTTCCAGAGCTATAAGCATACATTTAACAGAAATGGTTTTAAAAGTTGTATACCTGCTTTAAAATATGCCGATATCCATGCAGTATCTTCTTTAGGTGCCAGCTACACTCTATCCTAGACAAACAGTACTTTGTATAAATTTTAAATTCACAGTACATAATATTTAGAAGAGATCAAAAAGTCTGCTACACTACAACATAAAAGTTTTTCTTCAGAAAAAAAGGAAGTAAACAATACTTCAAAATTTCTTTGAGTTTTCATATTCAAAGTTATTTAAAACTTTAAAATGTCACTATCCCTAAGCCCATTAAAAATTAAGCATTTACCTGCAAAAGCCTGTTCTTTGCTGAAAATAACAACATAATTCTTGCAAGCTAATGTGACTTCATGAAACATACCAATATTTAAAAATGATACCCTGGAAATGTCAAAGTTACCTACAACATGGTTTTAAGTATCCGACCCAAAATACAATAAAGCTATCTAATACCACATCTGTTCACCGTTCAGAGCAGGCTGGCCAAGGCAGAAGTATGGAATACAATGTTAAAGACTAATCCACGTATGTGTGCATACACACAATACACACACATACCCACATATTACTGTGATAAACACTCACAGTAGTAAGAAGAGAGCTTTTAAAGAAAATCTGGGTAACACAAATTAATACATATTAACAGGAAAGAGAAAATGAAGTTAAAAAAGCTATGCTAACCATCAAGTATATCATTGCTTAAATTTACAAATTTGCACTGAATTTTCTGTTTCCCAAATAGTGACATATAAATAATCTGATTAAAGTGAACATTTTTTTCTAACTACATTGATTTATATATAACTACAACCAATTAATTACAAGTTTCAAAGTTAATTAACAACAAAATATTTTTATATAGGCAATGTTTATTGTCAGTGTTTGTTAACACTGATGCTGTACAATTTTTTTGCGAAGTTAAGTTGAAAGTAAGAATTAATTACCAACACTGATATCAGAAAAAAATAATAATTTGCATGCATATCCATCACTGCTTTTATCAAAATAAGCTTTTGTTACATACACTTGCAAATTGCTTTCATTTGCTATCTTACCTTGCATTTTTCAGTTGAAAATCCATTGGTAACAGTATCCTAATATGGAAGTCTCTGCCCTTGAAAATAAACATTTTGTTAATAGGAAGGTCAGCAAAGAAAAATAGTTAGACACTTGTGAGAAGTATTCCCCATAAGATCAGCTACTAAAAAAGAAAGTTTGTCTTATGTGACTTTCAGGAATATTATTCAGAATTTATTTTGGAAAAAAAGCAGCATGTCTGAGAAGTAAAAATAATGCTGATTTGGATTCTGAAGTTGAAATACTCTTGACCTCTAACTCACAGTATTCAGTAAAAACTTTTCAGTGCATCACATTTCATAAATCAAAGATAACACCTTTAGAAGAAAGATAAACATCCAAATCTGGACAAAACCAAGAAATATAATTTAAACTGAGCCATGCTGAAAGTACATGAAAGTCTGTCTTCAACTTAAGTAAAAGTCATAACAGACTCTTATTATAGAAGTACTACACTAGAAAGGAACTTGGGCACTGATCCACAACACATTTCAGCAACATTTAGAAGCCATAAACAAAAACAGTCCCAAGTACACGAATGTAATCCTGTTAGTGCAATCCATATGGGGCAGTTCCTAAATGCCACCTACTTGTATTTTCAGTAATTGTCCCTATTTGTGATCCTCCTCCTGTTTCTTGTGTGATGATCAAAATAAAACTGAAATAAAGGTTTGTGAGTAGGTTTAACTCCTCCCTGAAGTGAAGAGGGCAGTTAACTCATCTCAAAACTTGTGTTCCAGACTCTGTTCCAGCTCTGCTTACCTTGAATTATGTCCGCAAATTCTGAGTTTTCTTCAGCAGGAGGTTAAGAACAAAAACAGATTTCCTCCTGTGATTAGATGACCAATACAGTGGATGCTTTATCTCAATTTCAGAAAGGCTTTTAATACTGTTTCCCATAACATCCTCATAGACAAACTGAAGAAGAATGAACTAGATAAGCTGACAGTGAGGTGGACTGAAAACTTGCAGAACTGTTGCGCTCAAAGGGTTGTGGTCCGCAGGAGGCCCCTGACTAATGCTGCACACCAGGGGTGGACACTATTTCACCTTCATTAGTGACCCAGATGATGGGACAGGATGCACCCTCACTCAGCGAGTTGGCAGAGGATACTGGGAGGAGTGGTTGACAGACCATGTGACTATGCTACCATTCAGAGGCACCTCAACAGGCAGAGGAAATGGGCTGACACGAATCTCATGAACTTAAGAAAGGAAAGTGCAAAGTCTTGCACTTGGAGAGGATTCATCCCACGCATGAGCACATGCTGGTGGTTGACCAACTCTGAAGAAAAGGACCTGGTGGTCCTCAGGGACAAGAGCCACCAACGCACCCTTGCAGCAAACAAGGCCGACAACCTCATGTGCTGGATTAGGAAGCGCATTTTCAACAGCTCAAGGGGGTGATCCTTCCTTGCTGGTCAGCACTGGTGAGGCACACCTGGAGTGCTGGGTCTCCAGTACAAAGAAGGCATGGACGTACTGGACTTAGTTCAGTGAAGAGCTATGAAGGTGATTAAGAGCTTGAAGCATCTCATACAAGGAGAGACTGAGGGAGCTTGGGCAGCTTAGCCTGGAGAAAAGGCGGCTCAGGGGGAATCTTGCCAGTGTGTACAAATATCTGATGGAAAAGGACTAAAGAAAGCGTATCCAGACTCTGAACAAGACGCAATTGGTACAAGTTGAAACACAGGAAGTTTCACCTAAATGCAATAAAAAAAAAACTCAAAGAGCAAGGGTGGTCAAATAGTGGAACAGGCTGCCCGAGAGGTTGCAGAGTCTCTGTACTCAGAGATATTCAAAATCCAACTGGACATGGTCCTGGGCAGCCTGCTCCAGCTGAACCTGCTAGAGGACCTCCAGAGGTCCTTCCAACCTCCCTGTTTCTGTGGCACTTGCAAGCAAAAACAAGATACCTGTTTCAGAGCTGGAGCCCATTGGCACATCAGTTGCTTCCAAACTCCTCCAAAGCTGGTGTTTACTGTATGCCTAAATTAAGCGCATAACCTCAGACTTGGCTACATTATGACCTCAGCCCTAATCCAAAAATCACATCTGAGGACAGATGCTCACACTTGCACCTTAACCTTCCCATTAACTCCAGTATGCACTCTGACACACAGAGTATTTCAAAAGCTGCAGCTATTAGAGTAATGCAAATATAAACGCATGCTTGCAAATATCTTGTTAAAGTTGAATAAGAGAGTCACCAAAAACCTTCCTGAACTTTGACTGTGAAACTACATTTTTGAAAATGCAAGTGTAACACAGCCCGCATCTTTTGATTTCTACTTCTTTTTGTAGGAAGACAATGCCATGCTCTTTCTAAATGAAAATACACCTGTTAAGAGCTGCTTCTGTGGTCTGTGTGCACGTACATATGTGATATTTTAATGAGCCATGGCCGTGGCGTCACTGCGTAGTGCCTCTGACGGCAAAGTTGGCTGCCGTCAACTGAGCACTCACTGTCAACCTGCCTTAGGTGCTGCTGTTCTCCCTGCACTGCAATTTACCAGATCCCCAGAGAGACGACGCAGCTGAAACTTCACAAACACAGTAACTGAAAGGAAAATACCCACAATTAGTCATCCGCTTCAGTCTTTACTCTAGGCCAAGAGTACAGCCACATTNGCACCCTCACGGCAGCCGGCAGGGAAAGAGGCCCCGCAAGCTGAGGGTCCTCGCAAGCTGAGGGGCCCCGCTACGCCCCCCGCCATTTCCTGCTTCACAACCACACCCCCCCACACACACGCAGACACAGAGACGGTCCCGGCGCGGGGGGGGAGAGCGTAAGGAAGGAGAGGCTGACGCGGAATAACAGCCGCCGCTCACCGGTACCTGCGCGGTGACGAAGCCCTCGTAGGCCGTCCCCTCCTGGTTCTGAGGCAGCAGCAGCGGGCACTGGCGGAGCAAGGCCCCCGAGGCCGCCATGCCGCCTCGCCCCTTCCCGCAGGGCCGTTCGAATCCGACGCGCCGCCGGGTGAGGCCCCGCCTCCGCCGGCAGACGGCGCACGCGCCTGAGAGGGAAGGGCGGAGCGCGCGCCGACGGTTACCTGAGGCGGGCGGTCCTGTGGAGACTGGCGTGGCGGGAAAGCGGCTTCTGGAGTTCTGAGGAGCGCGGCTTACCCGGGGTTTCCTCACGCCCTGGCGCCCTGTCCGTGCCAAGCAGATTGCAGTGCCACCCAAGGCAAGGCAAGGGGTTATTTCTGCCTCGATTCACGCATTGCTCTTCTAGGGATCATAACAGCGTTTTCTTGCCACAACACGTTTATAGGGATGAGAGCTCTTCTGCCTTTTCATGCTGGTGTTGGGATAAAAAGCTTTCTCACTTTTTTGGGTGGGCTGCCACTAGGATCTGACAGTCACTATGTTTGGGCAAAACCTGAGAAAAGAGACTTAAACAAAACTTTGGGGGGTTATTATATATGTTCCAGGAGGCCTTAAGACCTTGCTTATCACTAAGGCTGAGCATCATCCAAAACACAGCAAGAGGCAGTTTCTGCCTAAATAGATGTGTCTGAGAATGTAAAACTATTTTTTCTAAGGGATAGGTGACTTACCAAAGTCACCTAAGAGGTGTCTTGCAGAACTACCAACTGAATCTTGAGAATCCCTGCGGCGGCTTCCCTTGAGAATAAATGCAAATGCAATCTGATTAGCATACAATATATTACTGCAGTTTGTAGAAGGCCACATATTTCTAGGCCAGCTCATAAGGCCTCCACTGCTGCATATGATGTGAATGACTAAAGTGGCTAAATCTTACCAACTTTTCCAGTTACTCATCTCTTGTAATAAAGGAGGTTATTTGTGCCAACTCGTGTTGAGTCTCTCATATCTTTAAACTAGTGCTTCTCTCTGTGGAAATGAATACAGAAGGCTCAGCAAAACGTAGAAAAGGCAGTATTATTTAGCAGGAGCTCAGTTGTTCCAGGCCAGGGAACTGGGAAGTGGCTGCAAATATTTTCTGCAAGTTTTTATGGCAGTCAGAGAACTACTGTCTCTGCTGGCAGCAGCTCAGCACCCACGGGACAAGAGGAGAATTGAAAGAGAAGCAAAGAATACGACAAAAATGTTTATACCTGCAGCTAGATCTTGTTCCCCTGGCTTGGAAGACCTGTAGGTGGGGTCTGCATGGAAATAGAGGAGTCAAAAGGGGTCAAACCCTTTGCAGTTCTATATTGTTGTTGTGGCTATTAGAAATGTAACTACTATGTGAGGGAATGAATGTGAAGCCTTGTTTGCTTATTTGAGCTGGATGTCTCTTGTGTTCTTTTTGTATGCTGCCAAAATTCCTCTCTCCTGTATCCAAATTCTGCCAATGATTTGCCCAAGTGTCAGGCATACAATGCACTAAGAAGAGTCAATAGAGAGGTTAAAGAGTTCCAAGATTTAACATTTAAATTCATCATAAAAGATTTTCAGGAATATGTGTTAATAAAAATATGTACTCAGTGTTGGCTAACTTTTTTTTTTTTTTTCACCTTGCAATGATTGCTGATGATTTCCAGCAAATTATTAGGGTATGTCAGAAAGACATGTTCTAGCATTTCAGTTCCTTGCAACATTGTTGCTCTAGTAACCCTTTTTTGCTCCAGAGAACTTTGGATAATCAAGACTCAGTTACCAATTCAAAAAACATTTTCCAAATATACGCACAAACAGTTTTAAATACCACTATGTTTAACCAGTATGTTTAACGGTAAAGCTGTTCATGTGTATTTCATTACCCAGCGTGGCTCACCTTGAGCAGTTAATCCAATGCTTCATAGTAAATTGCATCCTTCATATTATCTATTAATTTCATTTTGATCAAAATGTTTCTTCTCTTAAGCTGTTTTTTCTCAATATGCATTACACTAGAAATTACCTTATTTAATTGTGAAGTATCTCTGTACTTTAGCAGGTAGTTATTATTTCTTAATTGCATCAAATGCAAAGCTGAAGATAGGGTTCTGTTCTTCTTCTTTTGGCCATGTTTATCTTAGTCTCTGACATTAAAAGAAATGACAAGTCAGTTCAGCCAAGTGCAGTTATGGAGTAATGTATCTAAGTAAAAATACTGTGATACCAGAACCATAAAATATTTTAGTACTGGGGCCCAGAGAACATTAATCATTATCTTATACTGTATATACTGCACACTTTTAAACTTCATATAAACATGCAATTACTTGAAACGTCATGTTACTTTGATCTGGCACACAAACATCCACATTTTTAAAACAGGAAAATAATAAAATAAAAGCAAGAAAGAGGTTTGACAGGTATACTTCTAAAGACAAAGGAGTCCTGGTCTGATCTTCCAGCCACAGGCCACCTTTTCTAATTTAATTACAATCATTGTTTGCCAGATGAATCATAATAGAGTTTTTTATTAATTGTCCATTCAAATATCACATTCAGCCAGTTAAGTAAGCAAAAACATCATGACTTGAGTGACAAAACAAACAGTATGCAGACCAAACACTTGAAAGCGACAGTTTCTGAATATCTAACAGGCTAGATTTTTGTTAGTAAAATTATCCCATGAACAGTCAGACAGCAAGTACATTCACAGAAGACAGAATTCACATGAAACCACTTAGTAACCTAAAAAAAAAAAAAAATTGAAACAATGTAGAATTCTTAGGAGCTTGATTTTTTAATTTATTTAAGGATATTATGAAAGGCAAGAAAATAACAGTGCATTGTTCTCCAACATTAGTATCTCCAACATAAAACAATCAATTTAAAAACATGCAAAATTGCTAATACTGTTATTGCTGTCCTTCATCATAACTCAGTGTCATTTTATTCATCTTGCCCCTAAGAAATGACCTTTTCTGTGCATATCCCCACCTTTTTGCACAAATCCCCTGAGTGACAGAATCTCATCCTAATCCCATTTCCATTTAGATGTTGTAGAAAAGCATTGTAGACCTTAGAGAGAATAAGTAATCATAATGGAAAGATAATAATATGTTTATGAAATCTGGATTTTATAATAGCAAATTGAAAAATTACAATAGTATTTCAAGCCACTGAAGGTCAATGTTACTAAGCGCAAAACCATCGATCAACTGTTTTTAAAATTTCATAGTTTAGATTATTTTTTTAATACAGAACATCTCTATTTCAGAAAGCACCTTTCTTCTGAGGTGATTCCTCTAGTCATCACAAAGTCTGGTGTTAAAAGCAGATGTTTGTAAGGAAAAGCCACACTAGAAAAATGTTTAGTATATTTTAGCTGCCTTTTAATCCAACCTAAAAACACAAACTACTTCACAGACCTCTACAAAATGCACCATAGGCCACAGTTTAAGAATTCCAGCCCAAACAAATTCTTAAAGGTAAAACCATATGAAAGGACTCAATTAAATACAGCAAAAGAATACTTTGAATAGCATGCAGTTGTACTTTTTTTTTTTTTTTTACCAAAGGTAAATTAGCTAGCTTATGCCTAAAAGCTACACCAAAAGTGTATAACTGAAAAACAGCAAAGCTTATCTGAGGTCTGAGACAAAAAATAATACTTAAACCTTGCCCTCAGCTAATTAAGGAGTTTTCCCTCTCTTGAGCTTCAATTTTCCACTGCTTGAAAGCACAGCTCAGACACGCTCACAGCCATTGGGACTAGGTGGAGTTTTCTGTGACTAAATCAGCAGGCCATGGTTGTCATCTGAAAGAAGTTTTATTGTACTACTGCTCCCACTGAATGACTCAGCGTTGTTCTGAAGGATAGTCATGCTCTGCCCTTCACCCTGTTCCTGGCCCTGCAGCCCTTCTCTTTATTTATGCCAATTCTAGCTCCCCATTGATCCCCTTGTATGCTGGGACAGTTTGTTTACAGACCAAAAACTAATTGCTTTTTTTATTAATTACTTTTAGGCTGACCTGGTTTGCTGAAGCTGTGACACAAGCACTAGAGCTGACATGAAGAAAGCATCTGAAGGGCTTATCCAGAAGCCACACCACCCTTTTGGGAAACAGTGAGATGGTAGATCCAACACTGGAAGAACATGCAGGTGAGAACCAGCAGGCTTCCCCCTCTACCACAATCCTTCCAGTCCACAGCCAGTTACTGGCACAGTTTTCATATATGCCCCTTCCTCTATTTTACCCAATAAATTTTTGCTACAAAATCTTTCTAGTGATTTGCATAGAGTTGTCTTGTACTATACTTTTATTTCTGTGCTATTTTAAAATCATTCTGCATCATTAGTAGTTCACAAACTCAAATGGAGACTCTGAACATCTCTATTACAATACCTCAGTACAAAGCATTGCAGCTGTTAACAAAAGTGTCTGAAGCAGCAAATGTGTCTGTTCTGATGATTTTGAATTCAATTGTTCTTCTGTATTTAAGAACTTCAATATTAGAAAACATATGCTGGTACTAACACCAAGAACACCGATTGATCTATTAACAGTATAAAATTATTAAGTAAGCATTGGATATTTTAAAGTGTCTTAGGTCCAGACGACTTTCAAACCTCATGTTCATCTTTGTACATATAGGCAAAATTTTGGCACTCTTTTTGGCAGGTGACACAGTGAAATGACTGATGTATGAATATTAATGCATTCAGATAAATTAACTTCTGCACATAAAAAGCACAGAGGCTTTAAGCCCAGTTACATCTTCCTGAATTGTACAAATACTCCCTTTGCAGTCAGTGGCAGCTCAAGAAGATGAGGCCAATCCATATGTTGTATCGATTCTAAAGGCACAAGAGTATGCAGTTAATCCCTTTCAAACCTTGCAGAGCACAAACACTTGGAGATCTTCCAAGCAGCCAGATGAAAATTGCCTTGTAGAATCAGGGAATGTATGTTATTAGAGATTCCAAAAGATGCTGGGCCAAAATTTGTCCTTGCTTTTACCAGTGTAAAATGAGAATGTTTCCGTGGAGATGTCTATATGTATGCCGATATAAATATAAAACTGATCATTATCTTGCAAGATAGAGTATAACGCTAACATCCTCTTTCCTGTTAATTCCTAAGAAAACCAAACTGAAGATAACAAAGAAAAATATTGTCTTGTTCCAGCTAGAGGTTTTATAAGCCTCAAACATTTGTCAGACACTTAATCGTAGCCTTGAGGGTCTTTTGTGATGCTAATCGGTTTGAACTTGAAAAGATTCAGATACTAGAGTAGTGAGTGACAATATAAATCTTCCCAGGTAGGCTGAAAACGTAAAAGTTGCAAATGCACCTGCGGTCTGTGTTTGCACGTGAATGGGACCTCCTGTACACATATGACTCATAGCATCCATGACAGCCATTACAGACATGAAACTTGAGAATTGTCTTTCTGTAAAGTTAAAGGCTTAGCATCTTTAGATGTGTTCACACTGAATCAGCAAGCCACTGAATCTGAATATTTTGAACCTATGGTATTTCACTTGGTTGTTGGCACTGCCTTTTTGTGTGCTTTTCTAAATACTGCAGGAGTACAAAACCATCTCTCGAGCATAGCTCAGAATCCACAGTCTGACTCCTAGGATCCAGTTCAGAATCCTCAGATTTCACAGTGTAGCTCGATCATGAAAGTAACACTGAGGTCAAAATCAGCTAGGTTACTAAGTAAATGTTTTATTTGTATGGTGTTAAAGTATATTGTTGTGACTGGCTAAGTTGGAACCTTAGTGTCCATTGTAAATCAATATTGTCTAGCAAAATAAAATAAAACGCCTGTATTATCCAAAATGAGGGAAATCATCAAGACAGAGTTGTATCACCAAGCATGTTTTCATTTATTTTCAAGGTTTTGCTCACCCTCAGTTTAAAAAACTTAAGTAATAAAAACAAATTTTGAAGTAAAACTAAATAAGTACTTTTATAAATTTTGTGGTGACATAAGCATGTAAAACAAAAAGGATCTAAGTTTATTTTTAAATCACAAAATTACTCCATATTCCCCAATTGTTGAGAAATGCAAAGTATACCAACAGCAAACACTAATTTTTAGAAGGTCAGAAAGGTGAGTCATTGCTGCCCAGTACATTAAGAATGTCTTTGATTACTTTTTAACTCTTGAACAATTTAAGAGTTGCCTCAAAACTCACAGAAAAAACCAGCCATTATTCATGGATAACAGTTGATAAATTGGGACAAATCCATTCTTTGTCTTAGAAACAAAGATGATGAATACTTACTGTTCTGTCTAAATTTAAAGGTGTATGTGATCAGTGGCTTGAAATTTCATTTTCTGCATATGCACCTTATGAAGAAAGCTAGTGTTTGTCTAGATTAGTTTTCAAACCAGTAGATGCAACTCTAGTGATTTTATGCTAAGCAAAAAGTTTACATTATAGCACTTTATTTCATTTAACTTTATAATAGTTTTAAGTAAATGCGTAAGAGGAGCACAGACTATAAAAGTAGAGAATACTGTGTAGAAATTAGAAAAAAGAAAAATACATAATGTATGATGTAAAAAGAAACAGATAACAAAAATTAAAAGGATTTTACTAGAGAAAAACAATTTCATTTTATTGTAAAGCTCTAAATGAATAAAATAAAGTCTTTGAATGTGAAGATGATTAAAAAGACAAAATCATTAGCTAAAGATATTTACAAGTTTAGACTTTCATTTTGATTGTAATTTTAATTAGCTGGACACTGGGGGGGGATGAAAATGAAAGCCTACATCATCTACTTACTCTTTAAATTGCATTCCACCTTAATTTTCTGCTCTTCAGTTCTTAATTTTCCTCTATTTTTGTTCTAAGTAATCCGGTTATCAGAATAAAGTGATTTTCTCTCAGCCAGGTTTAACATTCACTATTTGAGTCTGTGAACCCAAAGTTCACCCCACTGCTTCAATTTTTATTCTTTCAATAGCAGAAACTCTCCAGGAAACTTTTCCAGTCTTTTGTCTGTACAGCAGGGTGCTTTATGTACACATGACAGTTATGTAGCTAATAACAAAGGATTCTATTTTAAAAATAATTACGTTCCATTTACACAGTTTCCTACGGAATTTACTCATAAAATGCAGGATGCACCAAAAGATTAAATGCCATTTTCCTGTTCATTAAAGCCATTTTTCTAAATGTAACTGAGTTATTTGCCTTTTTGTCTCTAAAGAACCACATGCCCAAGAAGTGGTTAGAGTCAGTTTATTCTTAAACAAAAGAACTAATTGCACTTAGGCTGTGTCTGCAGGGTACAGTTAACTTGCTGATTTGTACCCTAATGTCAGGCCATGGACAGATACTCCTTTCATGAATAGCTGTACTGGTTGAAGATGCTGAAGACACTGTTGACCTGGCTGTCCCTTCTGTGCCAAAAAGTGCTTCTTCAGCAGCTCAGTCTGAGTGAGGGAACACAGTAGATCCTCCTGCTTCTAGCAAAGCCATCCAGATTGATTTAAATATTTGATGAAGGCAGTTGAAGCAGATTCTGTTGCCTTTTCCAGAAAAGGTCTGGAAGCAGAAACGCAGAGCTGAGATAGCTGCTGCAGGTACACAAGAAAGGCGGTCTAGTCACTGTGTGAGCATCCTTGCTATCAAGCCTTATCTGTATAAAGGATTCCTCACAGTTTCTGCCTTCCCCTGAACATGACCCGTTGTCATGTAACATGGGATTCTTCTGCAAGTTGACTTGTAAGAAACCTTGTTGGCCCATGAGGGTCAGCTGTGGAAAGGGCATAAAGGAACTATCAACACATTAGGACTTTCATCTGCACTGAAAATGGAAGATGTTATATTAAAGCGAGCAAAACTGTATTTTAGCCCTTAACCTAGCCAGGTTAGCTGGTTTGGGCTATAAGTATCTACACTGCAATTGATATTTTCTCTTAAAGGTCAGCAGAGGAGTTAATGTTATCTCAGTAAGTCCTTGTTCCTCTCCAAATAGATTCTTTTAGGAACAATTCAGTCCTGAGAGATGTGTTATATACCATTCTTATATTACATGATTAATTCTAGCTGGCTAAAAAAACAGCAAGCATAGTTTGATCTTGACAAGATCATTTTACCTCATTGTTTAAAAAGCAGTTCTCTCGCAGGCCTTCTTTCCCTGTCTTCCCACTTCACTCAGGGCCTTTTTGTAAAACAGTTTCCACTGAGTGTATAAACAATCTTCAGCAAAGCCTACAAATACCTTTCTGTACCTGGGAGTAGTTATCTTTTAGTGTCGTTTTAGTTCAGATCAGCATTCCGCTTTTGAAGCAAATCTCTGATTGTCCCGATGTTCTGTGCTTTGATTCACATCATGATGTGGTATTGAAGCACGTGAACTGAATTCCTTTTGGATTAAACTGAAGTAGAAAATGCTATAATGCATCTAATGTACTCCAGCTGCAAATGGGCATTCAGACAACTGAACCCAACTACAGTTTTTTTAAAATTAAAAATAAAAAAAAGTGTGACATGGACATCACACCCTCATCACCACCTATTTTGCTTTAAGTTAATACTCCTCCTGATCTACAAACGCTACTAATGCAGATGCAAGTTTAAGGATAATCTACTTCAAATTCAGCACCTCCATATTTCTAGTTTTACTTATTTCTTTTACAGAATTAGATGTTCATCATGTAGTCACCCTCTCCCAACTAATTCTAATAGTTTCAGACCTCTGTCTGTTCCCTGGCCAGAACAGCCAATTGCAAATGTTATATTTAAAACTAAAGGTCCAATTACAGGACCAATTTATGATCTCAGTTGAGCCACCATAAATCTGATATAGTTCATTGACTTTAACCTGACTGCAGTAGCTTTATTCCAGATTTGCTCATGTGTAATAAAATCGAGTTCAGACAATGTCTCCGATTATTACTTTTTAAGAATTAGCTAGTAATGCAAGTTGCAATACAGAGTCCTTCCACCTTCGAAACGAGGCTTCATAATTATCACATGTGGGTCAAAAGCATATATTCAGTCCAATAGTGCTTCAAGGACTAAAGTGCTTTAAGGATTTTGTTTAAGAAAGCAAGAGGAGGGCATATCAAGCCATGAAGACTTTAGCAACACTGCCTGGAAATAAGGACTGGTCACCTGGTATAATATATACATACATAAATACAAAAAAGATTTTGTTTATCCAAAGTAACTGATAAGGTTAACTTTCTTTCTGTGTGCATGCTGTAGAAATATTAAGAATTTTTATCGGTTTACAAAGTTTGGTGGAATTCTCCAAATGGGAGGTACACTATGCAGAATCTGCAAAGGCCAGGTTTCTGCAGACTAGTTATTTTCAATATCCAGATTGAGAATAGAGATACTGGCCTGGCGTTTCAGTGCTTCCATCCTATTCTTTAGGGGGTGTGCACATATGCTGACTAGCACTGTCAAGCAATTTCTGTATATCTGACCATTCCAAAACCAATTCAAAGCACTTAAAATTAGCTTTTTACTCTGTATTACTCCCTACAGGAGCCCATCTATACGTTACAACTAGTGCAATTCAGTGAGGCAAATATCTAGACAAAATTTAGATTTTGGGGTTTTTTTTGTACATTTCCTTATTCCTATAGAAACATAGCAGTTTTCTGGGTGTGTCATTAAATATGTAGTAGGAATTTGTATACAGGTTGTTGGTTTCTTTAAACATATAGTAAGAAAATACTGTCCCATCTTTATGCACTTCACATAGTGTGATTTAAAACCCAGGTAGGCACGTATGACTTCCATAGTGCACACAGCTATTGAATAAGCAAGCATCAGTAATGTATAGTCACTTTTCAAACCAGAACTTAAAAGTATATTTTCAGGTTTTAGGTGAGGACTCCCCACCAGGTATTTAGCATCTACACCTTCTTTCCTCTATTTTTTTCCAAGTTATTTGCCTGTCTGGGATTTCCTTAACAACAGCAGACACCTTAAAGGTTTTTGTTTGGTTTGGGTTTTTGTAGGTTTGTGGGGTTTTAGGGGGTTTGTGTTTTGTATTGTCTTTTTGTTGTTGTTGTTGTTAACTTTATGCAGTTCAGTTATGTTAGATCATGCCAATAATTCAGTGCTAATTCTAGTTTGTCTTCCCCTTCCGCCCCCCTTATTGGCATTTTTCAGAGTGTCCAGGGTGTAGTTTGAATTTCCTTGTTTCCTAGTACTATAAAGACTAGCAGAAATATGGCCAGGGAAAAATATGGTAGTGGAACTCTCTTTTGAGCTTTCACAGGCAACCTATTCCCCTGGCTTTTGTGATAATTATTTGTGAATTGCTAGAGAAGAAAGGAACAGACATTCTAATAAGTAACTTACTTATGTTAGATAGTCCAATTGAAATAGGTAAGACTATTCATCCCTGATATTCAAGAAAGAAGAGTCATTCAGAAAAATATTTAAGTAAACATTTAACATAAATACTTATCACAGAGCTGTCCAGATCAAGTATGATTTTAAGTAGGTTCTAGCCTCAGGGAAACTGATCCAAAATTCCCTGAAATTCATAGGTATCTCACTTTACTGTATGGAGTTTTATTTTTGTCAAATTAA
Organism: Ibidorhyncha struthersii; assembly: GCA_013398815.1. Lineage (NCBI taxonomy): Eukaryota > Metazoa > Chordata > Aves > Charadriiformes > Charadriidae > Ibidorhyncha > Ibidorhyncha struthersii. The sequence continues at coordinate 719,663 of VZSZ01001515.1, forward strand.
CAAGAAAGAAGTTAAGTAAATGAACAATCCTCTGCCTAGTCAGTCTGCTGCAAAATCGTTGCAGATAGTTGATTTTCAGAGTCACTATCTAAATTACACTAGAACAGAAGACTGTAGATAGCAAGCACATGGGGGCTGAACACAGGGTTAAAACAGAATTCAGACATCTAAATTCAAACTACACTGCACACCATACATTAAATATATACTAAATAAACATGTTTCAATTAAAGCTAAAAGTCAAATTCTTGACACTAACAAAATTTTCTTACCTGGGAATCAGAATCTTGCATAACAGGATCTAGCACAGCTTTATCAACTTGAGTTTATGTTTGTATGTTTGAATGCTTGGAATTAATTTCAGGTGCAGTAATCACAGAAAGAAAACATGTGCAGAGACACAGCTTTTTAAAGAAATAACAAAACTGAAACAGGTTTAGAGAATTATCCATCAAATTACATTTTTAAGAGTGGCTATTAAAATGTTGATGAAAGAATATAAGATGATGAGTCAGGGACACTAAAAGACCAAATGCATGGGTTCTACAAGATATTACACTAAGTACTAAGAATTTCACTTTATAACCCAGTGTGATTAAATAGCATACTGCTGAAAATGCAGATGTTATACTACTATAGTAAAAAAGAAAAAAAAGTGCCTTATAAAGATGTTTCTAATTAAATCATGAAGGATCACAAAGAAAATGGGGTGGGGCTGAGCTAAGATTGCAGTCATATAGAAGGACCAGGATTTGAGGCTGATCTTTGAAGTTTCCTTCTTCAAACTACATGGCCTTGAAGCCACTGAAAGCTTGAAAGATTTTTCTGGTAAAACTGGGTAATGTTATGGTTATGGTGTACCACTCAGTAATATGGGTGAGCTGCTTGTAAGCAAGGATTGTTTTTAAGGAAAATCTGGCTTTAGCTTGACCTTGGACTAATATTTCTAAGGCTGCTAAAGAGAAGGCAACGTTCACAGCAATGAATATTCCTGCCAGCTGTGTAATATTCAAATTTCAATTAAGCATGTTTTAAAATGGCAGTGATGGTGCTAGATAGAAAATGTAAATTAATTCACCTGTCTTTCAAAAGAGAGGTATTGGTAGAAAATAAGGCTTCAACAAGGATAGTGGGGTTTATGGAAACAATCATTTGTATATGGGATTTTTTTTATTTTTAAATAATCCTGATTTAGTCATTAAACAAGTTTTTGAACTAAAAGAAGTGTTAGCATTCTGTTATATTTTATAGGGTTAGAAGTACATGTCAGTAAATGTTGAAATAGTCTATAACACAGTTGAGATTGTGGACCTTGCTTAATCTCAGAGACTTCCAGTACTTGTGGAGTAATGTCTGCTGTATTCCAGAGGCTTTTCTTCTAACATTCAACCTACTGTCATTACATATTGTTTAAAGGAAATACTTAACCATAAGAAGTTGTGGATTAATATGTTCAAGCATGGGAACAAGTCCAGGAATGTATGCCAGACTCCCTTGTTCTGGAATATTCCATTCATACTCTTAAATCCATATTTACAGGGTCAAGCCTGGCTCTTTGTCGTTATTTTCTTCTACATAACTGAATTCTTCCAGGCCAAACAAGAAGTGTGTTTCTGTTCAATCTAATGTTCTTTCTCCTTTATAGAAATTAAACATTCTGATTTGGAAGCTGATCTTCACTTCCCATCAAGTCAGTAGTAATTACTTGCTTCCATGCTGGCCATGGTCTTCAAAACCTGTGACAAAATACTCCTAAAAATCAGGTGCTGATGGAATTGTGAAACACATTCGTTCTTGAAAACCTATTCTGAAAAGAGTTGAAGGAAGAAATTCTTTATCAAGTTAGACTTGCCAGGCTCCTTGGCTGACAACCTGAACTAAAAGCTCTCTTGCATTTTTGATGTCTAGTCACATCTAGTCTAGATGTGACCTCTTCACCTACTCTTCTGGGGAACTGCTTTAGGTTGATTGCTTTATTCATGTCTGTCTTATCTCTAAAGTTCTCATAACTTTTTTTTGTTGTTTTAGTACAGTGACCATACTATTAACCCAGTCGGTAGTGTCTGAATTAACTCCAAATGATTAAGCCATTGGTGAAGTTCAGTTTGTATTCTGTCTCTGAGAGTTAATTGGGTTTTATATGGCACGTCTACTTCAGAAAGCACATTGGGGCCTATAGCAGTGTCATGTATTATAGACTTAATGCATCCCAATCCATTAAAACTTCATCAGATTCATTAACTGTAGTTTGCACATCCATTTCAGTACACAAATTTGTTTCATCATATGCGTTTGCACTTGGTCGTTATATCGAAGCATAGTTTCCTCTTCCACTGCTTGTAACTTTAGCCAGTGGCATCTCCTCTGTAGAAAGAACAGTTTGGCTTCATCTTATGAACATTTTAATTGCTTGCTAATGAATCGTACTTAGTACTTTACTATTTCAGCACTGGGTGGCAGTTAGCTTTTCTGCATGTGTTTACCACTATTACATTTCACACAACTTACAAGACCACTGCATGTTGCCTCTATTTCTAGCATCACAAACTATTATTGAAGGGGTCTGGTTTTGAATATTTGTATAGAAACAGAATAATTAACTCAGTTTCTTTGTGACCATCTAAACTTTGCTCTCTGAGTGAATGCACAGGCGTGTAATTTGGTTTTGCAAATATTAAATTTTTGCTGGACATAAAACAATTTTGCAGAATGGATGCTGTCATGGCATGTCTAGTATCCAGCCAAAGTTGTGAATTTGAGAGATGTGACTCAAGATACCATGACTATTTTTTAAAAGGCCTAGCTGCTGAGAGCAGCTTAAGTCGATGACATTGTGGCTTTCAGCAGGGCCTTGGAAGCACAAATTCTCTATACTAACAGTAAAACAGAAGAAAAAGTTTTTTTCCTTAAAGCAATGCCTTTAATGATAATCTTATGATTCATCAGAGGCTGATTTCTTATTTAAGATCATTTAGAGGTTGCAAGTATTGTGCAGTCTTTCCTCATCTTGTCATCCTGGTGTGATTACTTTTCTTTTCTTTGGATTTTTTTTTAATTGTTTAGCCTTAAGCTTTGTCTTTATTAAGAGAAATGGATTTTTTTACTCAGATACATTGCAGTTATTTTTCCAAAACTTGCTATTTCATTTAGAAATATTTTTGTTATCAGTGTAAATATTCACTGGTTTTGTAACATCCAAATTACTTGATACAATAATCCTGTAAAATGATAACTATTTATAGCAAAATATTCAGCCTCCAAACAATTCCATGGAAACTGAAATTTATCAGATTTCTAAAAATATTTTACAAGTATGTTTATTTCATACTTATCTAGCCTGTATTTATTTAAAATGTTATTGCAATACTTTTTTTTTCTAGAGTTACCATTTTTCATGAAGAGAAAAATATCAGCGATCATTCTTACAAACCTTCCCTGGATTTTTTTATAAAGAGGGAATGACATTTTTATAGGAAAATAAACAAATCTGAACAGGATATAATCTTCCTCACAATACTTATAATCTTCAATTAAAAAAAACCCTGAATTAAATTGTTTTGGTCCAGTCTTTTGAAAGTTGCATGAGTAGGCTGTTCACAACTGAAACATTCTGCATTGTCACCTGGATGTTCAAAATACTGCTTAGTGGTCTTTCCGTGCTACTAGTTGAAAAAGGAAATGCTTCTGTACCAATAAGTTTTTTGGGTAGATCAATGTTTATTTGACTTTTTTTTTTTTTTAATTGTTCAGCAATTTCCAGCTATTTCTGGTTGCAAAGAAATATACAATAGGTCTTGAAACCCTCTGGGCCTATAACACGCAGCAGTGTACACGATTTCTCTCCCTTCTGTCTTATTTTTTTACAGTTCTTCTTCCAGGAAAATTTGGGAGTGCTTCAACCGCTTCTGGGGTTGCAAAATTCCTTCCAGCCTGAGGAACAGTGGTAAGTTCATTTGCTTTAATTTTGTCAAGATCCCATTTATTTCTGACGCTATATAATTAGAACAAGTGGTGGTTAAAAATTCTCTCCAAAACTAATTTCCTGCTCCCATTCAAAAGCATAGATCCAGGTCATCACAGGCTATGCTCCTCTCACATCCCAGCATGTACTGACTCTAATGGATCCTCAAAAAAATTCTGGAGTTGATACACCTAAAGAAGGCATTTCTTCTGTTATGAGTTTTCCCCTTTTTAAAGACAAACCAAAACAGAAATCCCAAACATTTAAAGAGAAATTCAGTGGAAAAATCAAATGTGTTCAACATATGGCACCTAGAACACCTGATAATTTAAGTCTATGGTAAATGTCAAGAACATTTTTACTGTCCTCCCTACGTTACCTCACTTGGATCATTTCTCTTTCAAAGGACTAGTAAACCTTAATTTGCTTTAGCAGCTTTGAATGGATTTTTATTGTTTCTTACCACAGCCTTTCAACTCCAGTAATTTGAAAACTAAATATGAACTGCAAACCTCAATCAATCCTGTAGTATTTTTTTAATATCAATTTTTATATAATTAGCTCCCAAACTGTGTTCAGTTACTGACAATTATTCTCATGCACTTTGAGGGACAACACTAATTTCACACTTAGTGGCATTTTAAAAGGAATGTGATTCAAACACTATAGGAAAAAGTTCCTCTCTCAACAGCTATACAGCATTGTTGCAGATTTTATGAGAAAAATAGGATTCTACTATGGTACAATACCAGAATTCAGATTTTACAAAACCACACATGTATATGTGATTCTGTTTGGCAGGTAGTTCATGTTAGCATTCTTACAATGCTAACTAGGCCTATTATAAGCTTGGCTGTGTTCTTTTTAAACCAATAAAATTATGGAAAAATCCACAGAAATTGATGGGCCAGATTAAGACTAATGATTAAAGTGATATAATCAGGATCTCTTACATCCAGATTCCTGTCTCTTAAATTGTCTTACAGATATTAGAAGCATCTCTCTTAGAACTGTTGCAAGGTGCTTTCCCACAATTTATAAAATCGTGTTTTCCCATCTTCAGCCCATTCTTTCTCACTATCCCGTAAGAACACGAGTGGTAAGGATTGGTGATGTAGTTACGGTACTATGATAATGATATACAGCTTCTGTTCCAGTGAGGTCACTGGAACTATCTGTCACTTTGTAGGGGCAAGTTATTTTTGTTGTATCTATTTTGTTGCTGGACTCTCTGATGGATCTTGTGACAATTGGAAATTCTATTTATTTATGTGCATATTTGTCAGTAGAGTCCAGAGCACTAACTGGGTACTCTTATTATAGAGTAGTAAAAACCAAAATAAAGAAATAAATCAAATGACACCTTACTTAAATGAGAGTTACAAAATGGAGCTAACAGATATTGATAAGCAGCAATCTTTAGAAGATCTTCTAAATTACCTAGTATGTGCTAGGAAGTTTAAGCAGATGAGACAAGGAAACAGAAGACATATTATCAAAACAGTATGCAGACACTTAACAAGAAAAATAACAACCTTTTGTTGGCAAATGACAGCCAATCTTAGCTCTAGTGTATATCTCAATGAGATGAAGGAAAGTTATATGATAAATAAAATTGTATGCATTGCAACTTCCCAAACACACTGAATGGTTGAAGAATAAAGACCAGTAACTAAATTCCTGCAAAGAATAGATACAAGGTTATTTTAGTTTAAATGTAAATTTCAGGCAGAGTCCTACAAACACCATGAAGTGTAGTGGTTTTGTTGTTAAGATTTCATTCTTTATAGTAGGGTCTAATTTCAAGTGAAATGCTGATTTAAACCTCTGTAATCATGTTGAGGTGAATCAAAGCCAGCCCACAGTACTTAGTGTGATAGCCAGTTGCAGGTTTTTGCAGTATCTTGTATTAGTTTGGTTCATATTTTTTCCAGAAAGCTGAGCTATATCTTCTTTCCCCTTTATGGAATACCAGTGCTATTACATGTCACCAGGAAAAAAGTCAAAACTTTATAAAACTGTAAGAGTCAACTACAGTGACTGCTTGGGTAACAAGAGTGACCAGATGAGAATGTAATAATAAAAGGAAGTCCCAAATCATCATCAGTCAGCAACAGTGGAAAAGGAAGACCTAACTTGGGGAAAAAAGGTGACCAAAATGCAGCGGAGCACCTTGAGGACATAAGTAAATTATGACTTACAGGTTAAGCAGGATCTGTCTTTGGGGGAAAAAGGAGCCGTGTGTGTATAAACCCCATGTTTGAAAGGTATATTAAAATGTAGACTAATCCAAAGCCCACTGAAGGCAATAAATTTTGTTTGTGCTGACTTGGGAGGCTTTGGATAATGAACCTGCAGGTGACAGAAGCAGCTTCAGAAGCTTTTGCAGACTAAGAAAAGGTATGATTTCTACAATATTCCACCGTTTGTATAGCTACAGTATTGAAAATTATCTCAATGCTCTTAGTAACACTTAACAATCCACAACTTCACAGCAGTAGTTATCCTCTCTAAAGTCAGTAATATCTGAGAATTAGGAGCAAAAAGTTTTTATAACAAACACTGTAAAGGCCCTGACAAGAGCTTTTACAGTTCATCAGGTAAGTAATATGCATTTTAAAATTAGGTTGCTCTAATTTAGCTAATTGCAGTGGTTTTTAGTATTGTAGATCCTAACTATTATGTGAATAATGTCTTTTAAAAGAAGATAGCTAAAAATTTTACCTATTTACACAAGAGATCTCTAAGGATATTTTTCACTGGATCACATAGCCTCAACAAACATTTTAAAGTTGAAAAACTGAAATAGCAAAAGATAAAATTCAGGGAATATAAAAGGTCAGGTCACAGAATCTCATCGCGAAGACAAGTTGTATTGTGAGCTCACCTGCTTTTGTTTTCCTATTGCAGTGTTCTTGATATATATCAAAACAATATGTACAGCAATACCTAGGCACAACATAGTGAGTTAATAACAGAGCTTCAGTCTTAACTGTGAATTCCCTTGCATTAGTTGGTATATTGCTGGTATAGATAGGGTTTTGTGGCTTAATGCGTAGCAACACATAGAGTGTCAGCTGGAAATCCATTTTGTAGTTGTGGAACGATATACAGAATACAATAAACCCATTCCCACCTTCCCATGCCTTTCTTACAGTAGGAAGCCAACATTTAGAAACCCATAGCAAACAAACACCTGCTAAGCATAAATAACAAGCATAAACACAGCACTGGACAAGTTCAGAGAGATATGATGGAAGAAAAATCTGTGAAAAAAACTTAATAGTCATTAGGAAAACCTAGCATTTATTTCACAAACTGACAGGTGGCCAGTGAATCGACTTCAGAACAACCATAAAGAGAGAACTGGTTATTATGCTAGTAAAACTTAAACAGCAGAGCTTTTTAATAAGCTGCTCTCTGTTAGGAGTACACTGAGGGAGCCCAAGCAGGAAAAAGCAATAATCACATCTAGCAGTAACAAGAGGATCAGCTAATATCCATCATAATTTCTCCCTGTTTTGCTTCTCCCTATTAGTATGACATTTAGTAGAAGTAGGAGCAGTCTAACAAGATACTGAGCAAAACAGGTGCAGAAACAAAAGTGTCTTCCATTTAGAGAGTCAGCATTTTTCTTTGAAAAAAACCTCTTCGTACTGTGCAGGTTGGAGCCTAGGTTGCCTATTGTTTATACCCATTGTGTGATGTGTGTACTATTTTATCTCTTCCTGCAGAGTTTGGTTGTGAGATACATAACACGTGCCCATAAAGTTACCCAGAAATGCACGGAAAAGGTTCAATATATGTCACGGCAAGCGTATTTCTTTGTTAATTCCATAAAGACAGATTGGAGAAGCCACGTCTCCTACAATTTTTGTGTCCACAGTGGGGAGAAAACAGCACGTTGCATGCTATCATTATCACAGAATTATAGTGTACTATGTAATACTTTTACTCTTGCCAGAGAATGATAGTGGAAATGGCATTGCCCCCTTACTAATGCTTAATGTATGACCAATCAGAAGCTGAAAATCATATGACCAGTGGCAGCTTATGCTATCCCATCAGTTACTAAATTGGATGCAGTTTGTCAGATGGACACAATATCCCTCCACTGTAGGTGGTCTCTGTTTCATTAGGTTTCAGATTGATGGTAGTCAACAATAATCCAAAAGTGTGCAATAGGTACATCAACCTCATTTTTCATTAACAGTGCTTCCCAAATGTATTGGAAGCAGGGACAAAACATAGATTTTGTTTGGCTTACTTTGATCCATGCAGAGGCTATTGGGTATCTGACTTCGCTGCTGGGGGCTTATGATTTCGGTTAGGAGAACCTGGTACAGCAACTGGATGAGGTGTTTTTGATATAATCTAGTCATTTAGGTATGATGCAGAAATAGTGGGTGGCAAAGCTGCTAATTTTTTTTTTCAATGAAGTAATGAGCAACCAACATTCTATTTACATACAAGGCACCGGAGTTACTAGAGCATCCTTCTAAATTATGTGGTAGATACAAGAGTGCTGGTGATCTTTTTTCTGTATTTCCCAAGAGATTAACAGAAATGTTGGTGCATATTTGCTGCATCTAAAAGAAACAAAAAGACTGAAAGTCTTTCCCAGGGTCACTGAAATGACATACAAAACAGCTACTGGTATTTCTTACACATTCTTGGCTTATAGGCATATGTTTTACTTCTCAGTGAAATAAAGTAAGATATTATGTTGCTCAAATACTGGCTAATTGAAAAGGCATTTTTAAAGCAGGGGACTTTGGATCCCGGCAAATAACATAATATTTATAAAGATGGCAGAAAACTGATATTAGACACTCCAGCAAATGAGTAAGAAATGCTATCATCAGAACTGATATGCTTTCGCTATCTTTGATACAGCTTTCTTTCTAATTTTTATATTGAAAAAGTGTGCATATAATTAGCAAGTTAAACATACTTACTTTTAAAAATAAAATCAAAGCTCTAAGTAAAATATTATGAAGCAAATCACCATCGATTTTCTCTTATTTAAATTAGTTTTTAATGTTAAGATGAATGCATCTTACTGTGTAGAAGTATATATACAGTTAATCATGTAACATCAAGCTGTACATGTAGTCAAGACAGGCAATATGGTTTGCTCTTTAGATGCATTTCTTATCTCAATTTTACAAGAAGTTTCCGTCCACAATATTTCATTGTCTCATTCTGAGAAATGTACATCTAGGTCCTGAAGATTTAAAGAAACCTCTCCATTTGAACAGCATGAACAGGAGCACTGTTCTGTATGGGGCTGAGGGAGGGGGATGTCTGTGTGCATGTATTTGGCATGAATTTATATGGAATATATTGACGCAGGGTCTCACATCATGCCATTTTTTCAACAGCATCTCTTATTGTTTAAGAATATCTTTTCACTTTTATGCTTTTCTGTAGTTATCTAACATAAGTGGGCAACTTTTTCTTCTGAAGTTCTAAAACATATGTCCATTGCCCTGGTTTTTCAGCCTTGAGCATATCTCTTTAATAGATCACTTTCAAGAAGATGATACATTGATATTCTGCTTTAATTAGTGTCATGAAAGAGAAAAAGCCCTTCAAATGTCAATGACTTGCAAAAGTTGTTGGAGCATCTTCTTAAAGCAAATCTGAAGGACTGGCCCTCACTATTTTTTTCTTCCTTTCACGTGATCCTATTACAGGAGTTTTTTTGTAAACTGGTATTATAAACGATTATTTTTAGTTAAGAGAAGCACCGGGAAAGATTAAAAAATGGATATAAAGACATTTTGGTTCTTGATCTTCTTTCTTCTCATCTCAACCTTTAGAAAGTCTTGCTGGAAGAACACAAGGAACAGCAGGAAGGTTTCTAACAGATCTTTGAGACCTCCTTGCAGTCAGATCCCAGGGGAGCTAGAACAGTATACCTCTGTGGTTCAAAAACTCTTTGGGCCAGAAAAAGGGGCCTTTATCTGCTGACATTTCAAACATATTCAATCAAATATTGATCTAGAAAATCAGCCACTTTTTCTCTAGCAAAGAAATTAAATTAGTGCTACCTACTGAAGATCTACAAATGGTTCTCCTGAAGATAATGATAGTACCCTAGGCTATTCCTAGGATCAAAAGTTTTTATGGACACCAAACTGATTTAATATTTTCTGTAATGCATGGAGAAAAAAGGGTGAAAGATCTGCTTGCCAATAGTAATGTGCTGGAGATTATCTCATGTGGCGAGTCCTTGCATCAAGAAGCCAGGTAGGTTTTTCAAATCCATCTCATCTTTGGAATAAAAGAAAGAGAATGTAGCCCATTTCACCTTACACAAAGATTTTCATCACCGGAAACATCTGATACCTCTTATTTAAGTTGGCTCTGGTAGCACATGCTCCTCTAACTCATTTCCTCTTGCTGTTGTGTTCTGTTTTCAAGATGTCCCGTATGTTGTTTTGGAAGAAGTGAGAAGTCCCTTCTTCATGCTCTAAACACTAACATATCATAAAATATGTCTAATGTGCAATAATGGGATTTGAAAATATTTTAAGTACCATTGTTGAAACATTTTCACCATTTGTATTATGAAAAAAGGTAGTCTTTACAAAAGAGCATAAGCGTTTAATAATTTAATTAGTACTCTATTCTATGAATTTACTGGGAAAGAAAAATGAGGCATTAGTTTTTATTAAAGCATTTCTCACATTCTCACCCATAAAATCATGTCTTGGGTATTTAACTACACTGAGACAAGGAACAGAATTGTTACTGGCTGAATCAGGAAAGAGTGGATTTGTCACTTCTCTCACTTCATGAGAGAGAGGTGCATAGATTTGATGTTTTGCAATTCTGACAGTTTATATTCATTAATGGTCCTGTATAATTGGACTAAATTTATGCACAAAGAAGAGGCACTAAGTATAAATTTTGTAAATGTATCAAAGCATCTCAGGAGTTTTGAAGGACAGACTTCAAAAGGAGTTAGTTAAACAGTTTGGAAATTCCAAGCTTCACCAAAGACTTAAAGACTCTCATCTGTTGTTTGGTTTGTCTGGTTTTGGATTCTGTTTGACTTATTAACTAGTTTCAGTGTTTAGACTGTCTATTAGTAGTTATGGCTAACATTCAATCATATTAAATAATAATCATTAAATAGTCTGTATACATTTACACAAAATTTTTTAGGTTGGAAGAGTCCTCTTGCATCATCTAGTCCAGTCCCCTGGCTCAAGCAGAGTCAGCTAGAGCTGGTTGCCCAGGACTGTGTCCAGTCAAGTTTTGAGTATCTCCACAGATGGACTCCACAACCTCTCTGGGCAGCCTGTTCTAGTGTTTGACAATCCCCATGGTAAAAAAGTTTTCTTGTGTTCAGACTGAATTTTACGCTTCTTAATTTGTGTCCGTCATCTTTTGTCCTGTCAGTGGCCACTACCAAAAAGAGTCTGGCTCCCTATTATTCATTCCCTCCCATCGGGTATCTATGCACGTTGATAAGATCCCTCATCAGCCTTCTCTTCTCCAGGCTGCAGTCCCAGTTCTCACAGCCTCTCCTCATATGAAGAGATGATCTTCAGTCATCAAATCACTAAAAAAAAAACCCAGCTTACATGTCTTGAAACTGTTTGCACAATGCAATATAAATTTCCAAGGAATTTAGAACTAAAAAAATTGACATGTGCCACTCTTTCACTAGAATTTTTCTAACAGTGATTTTGTATACAACAGATAATTCAGCAAAGAGGTAGGGACTCCTTGTAAAAGGACTCCTTTGCGTAAAAATATTTCTGTTCTGCATATTGAACTCTTAGGTGTTCAAAACACTCTGAAAATCACTAAGGCATGGAAAAAAATTCTGTTGACATGGGTTACATGTGGATTACATAATTACCAGACATATGTTAATCCTGTGTATAATATATTGCAACCCAAGTTCCTGGGAAAATAATAATGTAGATTCCTTTTAAAGGAATTACAGAGCATCAAGATGTGGAGTTAAATATTAATGTAACTTAGAGAATTACTTCCCAGTTTTAGGGAAGCATCAGTGAAACTTCTATAGCTTCCAGTTGCCTCCCTCTACTAAACCCTTTGCAAACTCAATGAACTTTCTCAAGATACCTTAGGGAGGTCAGGAAGTGGATTAAATAATTCCCTCTATCCTCTGTTATTCATTCCTTTTTCGACCTTCCAAAATATCATTGGGCTTCAGAAAAGTCCTTGTTTCAGACGTATAAGGCTCCAATGTTGCTGTTAATTTCACTTTCATCATCAGGCAGAGGACACCAGCAGAGCAGGGTCTCATCTTTCGGGGGAAGACAGGTAGCCCTAAGATACCTGCCTACAGTCTGGTACTTTCATAGTAGTAGTATAGCCTGTTCTTTGGCCTTCATTGAACTGATAACTTTTTCTCAAGGGACAGAGAACTGAGGAAACCTGCTAGTTAGAAATACAGAGAATTTTTATGTTTGAACTAACAACTGCAAATCTTTCTTTGCAGAAACAAGAAACTTAGCCTCTCAGTACTGGTAATGATTTTGCTTGCCAGACTATCCTAGGGAGCAATTACATGTCAGGTGGGGAAACAGGTTGCTTGTTTGCTCCTGAAAATGAAACCTTGCAGGGCTAAAAAGAGGCTCTAAGTGTGCTGAGTGTCCTCTCAAACATAAATTACAAATATGGGGAGCCACACATTCTGAAGGAATTCAGTTAACCCCTTCAGACAAATATTCTAAATAAAGACCCTTGCTGAAATGGCCAAAGTTCTCAGAACAATACACCCTAGAATTAGTATAATATAAATACTACTTTTAAACGAACCTGTTCTGGTTTTCTGTTTTTCAGTATACAACGGGACATGCGCATGCCAATTTATTTATTAGAACTCATTGAATATGTCATAAAAATGTGAATAAGGGTAAACTGCTTAATCATTTAAGTCTAACTTTTCAAACCCTCACAGAATTTAAAGAAATCAAGTAGTCACAAAGCTGGAGACAAAAATAGAAATTCCATGCCCAATGAAGTTCCCGTAGCTTTCAGTCAAAAAGATTTCACTTAGGTTTTGTCAGGGATCAGTCTTAACTAGGAGATCCAAAAGGAGGAAGAAATGAATTCTCAGTTTTCACCATAGTAGAATTTGATATCCAAGTGCATGCTATTCTGAAGCAGGAGTGGCATATTATAATATACTTTTTAATGAACTGGAAAAAAGGATGAGCATTGAGGTGATAAAATTTGCAGATGACACAAAATTACTCAGGTTAATCAAGTCCAGAGAGGGTAATAAGAAACTTCAGAAGAAAATAAACAAGTTAAGTGAATGATCAACCTGATGGCAGATTAAATTCAGTGTTGATGTATGCAAATTAATGTATTTACAAGGATTTTTTTTTATCTATTTTTACACTTTAGTGAGTTCTAAATTAATTGTATCAAAGGAAAAGGACTTTGATAGCATTGTCAAGAGTGCAATAAAGTCCTCCGCTTGGCATGCAGTTACAGTGGAAAGTTTTGGTACAGGAAGGAAGAATAATATAAAAAATCTTTAATGTCATTAAATCACTTGTCCTCCACATTTCAAACACCATGTACAATCCCGGTCACCAACTGCAAACAGAAGTTTTGCAAAATTAGAAGCAGCTCAGTTCTTTCTGGCAAGAATGGCAGAGGAGAAGGAGAAAAGACTAAAACAATTGGCATCACCAGCTTCACAGAAGGGCTACATGATAGATATGATAAAAAGCTAGGAAATAATGTCTTGATAAGGATGGTTAGGATCTTGTCATGTATGCTAAGAACACTCAGTGAAATTTAAAGCAGAAGACATTTCTCACACAATGTGGAGCTTGTTGCTATGGGTTGTTAGTTTGGCAAAAATCAGAGATTGGACATTCACGTGAACATAGAGGTCTTAAACTCTGGAGTTAAATTTTTCAGTTTACTTTTTGCTTTGCTTTGCAAAGATAGTTCTGCAGGAATTGCTTCTATCTATTATATATAGACTGTTCAATCATAATTTTCCTCGATGTATTTCTTCAGGATGATAATTCCCCATTAAGAACATCTGTAGTAAGATAAACAAGAGAAAAATTGAGAGATAGAGTAATAAAGAGGATAAGAACTGTTATGTAAATAGAACCTAAATGCAGGTATGGGTCAGCTGTGCTTTAATTGTGAGCTAAATGTAGTTGAATTAGTAGACTGCAAACAGGCGACACAGATTGCTAAAGAGCTGTCCTTGAGTTAATTTGGTAGCATACTAGTACTTTTGAAAAATGCTTATAGTATTTGTTGAAGGACAGTTTTCACTAGTTTGCTTAAGGTTGATTGCTATTGAAATTGAATCCAGAGAAGCAATTAACAGTAAGCAGTGCTTTACTGTAACCAGTGAAGAAGCCATATACTGTACAGTGTGGTGAACATGAGGTTTAATAAATAGAAATTCCAAGAGATTTTCACAGGTTTAGTAGAGTGGTGACATATGTTATCATCTTGCTCACCACAGACTGGAATATGATTTTACACTGTCATGTCACATTGGCCCATGATAACCAGAAGTCATTTATTTCCTAAGAAAATAGTAACTAGATATGACAACCTGTGTTGCCTCATGGTGAGTTTACGGTAGTATTTACTGATAATGTGAAGCATAACTTGTGTCATCTATTATATTTTTCAGTAGAAATTCAGAGCAGTTCTAAGGTAAAAAGAACACTCCAGCTTTTTTGTGTCTTTTCTTTTTGCTTGGTATATAACAAGAGCTTCCATCACTTCCATAAAGCTTACATTAAAAATTATATAGAAATTCTCAATTTAAGAATTAATATATCTTCAAAGTACAATAAATAATTAGACTGATTTGTAATCATAAAATTCCTCATTATGTAGCTCCGTTTTTTGCAGAGGTAGGCAGAGAGGTATCGGTCTGTCTGTATTTTTCTCTCTCCTTGCCCCGGGTCCCTTCTGCTTTTATTTTTCTAGATAGGATATATTCATTGTATTTTAATGCTGCAGAATCTAAAATGAGACCTCTATTAAACTAAGAAGGTATAGTTAACACTTTGTTTTTATTTTCCTCAGAAAACATAAATAATTAAACTTGACTTCAAATAAAAAGATGAAGTTAGCCTTCCTACTGTACTACAATCTTTTTTCCTTTATGGTTTGTCTAGCAGAATGGTAATCCTGTACTCTTGCTAAGATACGATGCTAGAAATTATCACATAAGAGTTCTCTTCATTTTAGTCCTTTTGCAAGATGGATGTAGTGGATATATACAACACAATTTAAAAGGCTTTTCATCAGGTTTCATTCTTGATTCCTACTGTAAATTCCACAAGCTACAGTAGTTTAATGCAGAAGCATAGATGTCCATAAAAAGCTGGAGGGAATGGTGTATGTTATAATGCTGTTATAAAACTGTCTGTGATATTAACACACACTGTATATTAAATACACAAAACTGTTACAATAACTTGAAGGTTGAGACAAACTCATGAAAACAAATAAATTCTTTAGGACAGTAGGCAAAAGGTTGTTCTTTACAAAAAAGATCTAAATAGAATTGTGCAGCAGTCCAAATTAATCCCCCCAAAATAAAAAACATTCTCCCACTAATCATGTAGTCTATGCACAAAAAATCCATGCACAAAATAGAATCTGTAGGGAGATTCTTCACTTTCATGTAAGTTTAGGCACCCAGTTTATAATGGGGGGAAGGCAATCTCCCTCTATATGAAGCGAGTGAAAGGATCCTCCACAGAGCAGTTCTGAGCAGAAGCCTAATTCAGGTCCTCTCAGACACTCTGTGGAGGAGCCTTTCTTTCTGCACGGATTACACCAGAAGCTTTTGGAGACTGACCTCCTGACTAGGACAACGTTCCCAGTTTACTGTCAAATATCAGGAGGAATGAATACTTCCCTGTTGCCTGCCACATGCATACCATTGGCATTCCCAGTGTGGCAAATTATGAAAAAACAAAATTGTGAAAACTGCATATAAAAATGGAATAAGACACAAATTCATGCTCACACTCTGCTCATAGTTACGTTATTGTAAATCCAGAATAACTCCAGTCATAACCTTCAAGATAATTTAGCTTAGTTTATAAAAGAATTGTCCTACATTATGTGAAGTAAAAGTAGGAACTTGTGTTATCATAAGTAAGAACTGCTCTGAGTATCGTTGCTCAAAACAGAGTGGTTGTCCCATAAACTTGACATGGTTTGCAATCTATGCAAATGTTTTGGTTTTTTTAAGCAGAAACAACCTTGTTATTGCATTTTTGTTATGTATCATAAAGAACCTAAGAAGGAAAGAAATCCTGTTCATTTTCTTGTTTTTTTTTTTTTCCAGTTAACTTTGAAAGTTAGATAAATGCAGCCCTGCCAAACTTTCTCAGTCTCTAGAAGCTACTATAGATTTACACCAGCATAAGCAATATAAACACTTCTCTCATATGAATTGTGGTTCTGCTCAGTGCCGTTGGGAAAAAAAAAGATTATTAGCTGTGCTGTGCCAGTTGGTAATTTCACTCACAGTAGATAGGAATGCAATATTAAAGTATGTGCAAAACCTCACTGTTTTGAAAGTGATTTTTCAGGCACACAGTATGGGTCTTTAATGTGCACCAGTGACACAGACTTAGTTCAGGATAGAACAGAGCACTCAAACTTAATTTACTAAATTATATATCTTTTTTTCTCAATTTATAGCATTACCACCTGAGTGTAAGACTATTTTACATCGCAGGGTCCCTCATTTCTGGCCTATCATAGTGCCTGGCTTTTAAAATGCCTCCAAAACTTGCTCAACATTCATCTTCTCATGGCTTTTTTGTCTCTTGAAATATCAATAGAGTGAAAGTACAGATGTGCTTAGGCACAATTGCATTGAATTAAAGGTGGCTGCCATTTTTAGGTAGTCCCAAGGTCATGAATAGCAAAATATGAAAATTTCAGCTCTTTACTGTTGGTCAAAACCTTAATATGTTCCATGACCCTATACTAGATTCAGCCTATAAAATGAGAGAAGCTTAATAAATCTCTCTGTAATAAGTATTACACAGTATGACAAAAAAAACTTAGATCAAGCTTATCCTTTGAAGTTTTAATGGACAGTCCAATTTGATGACAGCAACTCACCTATGCTTGTAATAAGTTTGCAAAGCCTGGAGCAGCTCCAGTCATCTTGGACTATAGCTTTGGATGACAATGAACTCTGGCAACTGCAAGCTTCAAAGTGCTTATTCAAATATTCTAGCTCTGGTCTTACCAGGCATTGCAGGCAAACTTTTAAATACATTTCTCTGTATCAAAGAGTATTTCTAGCTTGAGCTGTTCATAATAATTTTGTCCTGTAATAAAATTGCAAAGCCTTCCAGTATGAAAAGGATTAATCAGATATGCCCCTTTGCTCCCCCCTTGTGTGAACCAGAAGGGGGGGGGAGGGGGGGGGTGGCGGAAGAGAGAGAAAACACAGCAGGGCAGAGAGAAAGGAAAACTGGCTCTTGGATCTGTATGTTTCTCACTGCTTTGTGTAACTACATCAGGTCCCAACTGGGAAGTCCACCAGATCAAAGGTAAAAAGAATATAGCGATGGAGCATGACAACAACAAATAGGCAAAGAGTTGCTGTAAGCAACATGTTCCCTTCTGTCCACTTACTGTGTCTGTTGGTGGATAATGTTTCAGCTCATCCTGCATGTTCTGTGACAAGGGAGAAAGCATTTGGCTGCCAGATGCTAGCAATGAGACAGAGAGCTGACATTTCAGACTGATGCAGAAGGGCATCAGGACGATGTGTAGAAGGAGAATGTTTACCTGCTTTTTTTTTTAGGGGGAAAAGGCAAAGGGATTTAATGCATCTGCAGCTGTAATGTACCCCTAAAACAATTCCAGATAATGCTGAATGAGGGGAGAGAGATGTAAACATGTTCTCAGGCAAAGACTGGATGAAATTGATTTTTTCTTCTGTGGAGAAAATTCTTCTAATTAAAAAAAAAAAAAAAATGTGAGTTTCCTCACTGACTTTGGTAAGGCTTTGGATAGGAATAAGACATCTCCTCCATCGGAAGATGCATAGTTGGGACCTCAACTGTCTGCGACCTTGGGACTAGGTATCTAAACATACTCGTCTAGTGCCATTTCAGAGGCCCTAGGGTATCCTACAGAAAAAAATATTTCTCTTACTACATGTATTAGAAAGTGGACATTATCCAATGTTCACACTTTGCACAGGTTGAACTGGAAAAAATAATAGAGGAGAGACAAGAAATAATACTAATTAAAATAATTTGTAGTCTTAACAATTTAAAGTATAATAAATGATACTGGAAAGAGTTTCTAAAAATCAGCCCTCTATATAAATACACTGTCACTTTGAGATGAGGGCAAATGAGAAAACACTGCAGTGAATGCATAGAGACTGAGCCCATTTGTTATTATGACCTGAATCTTGCAAAGCTTTATACATATATTTAACTTCCTGCATTGCAACTCTCTCGATTTCAGTGGGGCTGCAACCATGTGTACAGACAATCATTTGTATAAATCTGTCTGATAATGAGCATCTAAAGGATCAGAACTGAATTAATTCTCTCTTTGCGTTGGAAGGATGAAGCAGAAATAATGCTGTTTGTCGAGGCATTGTGTTCTATAACCCCATTGTTATGTACCCTGTAGACATGAGTCTCAAGTGATTAAAATTTCTTTAAAAGGCAGGAAAAGTCATTAAACTTCTGTAAGATTAAAAGAGGAGAATGTGGCCCTGTACATTTTAAAAAATCAATTATGTAATAAGGATGTAGTTTACCAACAGAAAACATAAGGCAATCTTTTTTTGAAAGGCTGTTCTTCCTGTGAAAACACAGGAACCCACTCCTATCCAGGCCCAGGTCTCCTTCTGTTACTCAGTGAGTCACAGATAACTTTGATTTCCTCAATGAGCCTTCTTTCTGGGTGAATGTGGCACCACATTATCTTGGCTTATATTTTTCATTCCCAGTTTAACAGTTATAAACACCTTTCAACATCAAATAAGAGCAGCAGGGTAATCCAGATAAAAGAAAATTCTTCAACCCTAACAGCATGACTCAGATTTATATGCCTGTTTCAAATTTCTGTTCCTCATTCCAAGACTTGCAACATTTCACAAGTACCATATAATGTGCTACTTGATTGGCCTTTCCAAGGATACAATGTGCTGCAACACATTGTTCGGGAGTTTTATAGGTATGCATCCCTACTACTTCTGGTGTTCATTGAAAAAATATATCATGGGCTTCTCTTTCTGTGCTCTACAATCTTGACATTTCTTAATATAAGGTTGTCTTCCAAGATGTCAAACTGGTTTTGAATTATTTTATGGTGTTCTCAGTTAAAACAGTGTCATGTAAATCAATCACATCCTCTGTTCTCTGTCAGGGACCTGCAGTCTTAAAGTACAGCCTTCAAATGGAATCAGTACTGTTACTAGATTTCATTGTAGGAGAGCAATGATCAGTCTGGGATTTACTTGCTACTGTCCCAGGTAAAACCTTTGCTAATAAATTATTACCAAGGCTATGAACATTTGAAGTGAGTTTTCACTTGTTTAACCTTGATCCAAACTTTGCCAATTATCACTGTTAACCAAACAAATATCACTTATTATTATTGTCCTGATGCAGCTTTCAAATCAGAGGAGAGCCAAGTGAGATGGTCAAAGTTTAAATGCAGCTTACTAGCCAAGGGGCAGAGGCCCCCTGTGAGGTTTCTTGCAGCTTTTTCTCACAACTTAGCTGTTTTCCCAGCAGTCAGATGCACGGTTACACAGCTGCACCATATCAAAGCTGACTTTGGACATGGGGTAAAGAGGCTGTAGAGACTGTTGGTACACACAGGGCCTTGACATACTGTACAGGTAAAAAAAAACAGGCAGAAAAGAAAGTAGTATTAATCTCATTTTACAGACTGGACACTGAATCCTTGAGTTGAAGGTCTTGGTTTAGAAAAATAGCTCTGGCTCATCTTTTAAGGCTATGCTTAAATTTGTTTGAAATCAGTGCTTAAAACTGCTGTGAATAGGGATGGTATCATGTTTTTGACAATCATGGTATAGGTAATTCACTTGAGGTCACAGAATTCGTATGTAGCAGAGGTGGGTGTTAATCCCATGTCTTCTGAAGTACTGGGCAGTGCTTCACTAAAGAATCAATGATCTTTTTTCTTCCCTCCACTGAACAAATTTTTATTTTTTTCTTTATGATCTTATTCACTGCAACTGCTGACCTGGAATTTCACCTAATGTGTTACTGTAACCATGATATTCCCAGTTAGTGGTTGATCCTGTGAGATCTCATTCACATTACATTCCTTGAGCCCCGCTTTCCCAGGCTTCAGCTTTATACTTTATGTGGAGTAAAGCAGGTGTAAGTCACCATCACTGATTATTTTCATATTGCTTCAAAGTTTCTTTAAAGATTTTATAGAGATCCGTGGTTTATAAATTATTTCATGCGTCCTAGAGTATTAATGTTTATAGCTGGCAGTCAGAACATCATTTATTAAACATCTTTTGAAACATCATCCATATGTGTTCCCACATGTTAAAGCATACCTACAATAATTTAAAGTAATTTCTATTAATCATGTAACATTAGTGAAATATTTATAAATGTTCCTTAATTTAAAATGTCACCATTTGATTCTCATAAGTCAATAACCAGTGACAAATTACTGGTGAAGAATGATGTTGCATTAGAATAATCCACAATTTTTGAGACTTCAAAGCCTCAATGCATAGTTGTTTCTCCTTATACCGTCAATATATGCAATTTTGCTACTTTTCCCCCTTTCAGATTCATAATGTATTTCCTGTGGTCTCTTTCAATGCCCTCAAATCCTGAGGGGGGCAATCTTGTAATTACATGCATTAACTCTATTATATTGTGGACTTCTATGATTCTGCACCCACAGAATGAGTAGCTGCTGCGTTCTTAAATGCCAGCTACTCTTTAACTGTAAAGGCACCTACTATTTTATTGGAACTATTCTTGCTTTATTACTGTAAACAACTTTGATCATAATGATGCCATTTGAAAGAGCTGATCAAGCTGAGAAAAATGACACCACAGTCATAAAGTCACACTAAATTTTGCTATTAACATTTTATAGTGCATATAAGGAAAGCGTTCCAAGTTGCAACTACAGACAAAAGAGAAAATTAATTTTACATAGAAATGTAGATTTAAGCATTAGCAATATACTGGTACAATCATTTGCACCATATTCTTAAGCACAACAGATGACCCTCTTTGTAGATAAGAAAGCACGCTGGTTGTTGTATCTTGCATGAATCTGTGCTTGCTCTTGTGGCAAACATGAGCATATATTACAGCCCTTATCCCTGAAACAAAGATAGAATTATTGTGTTAGGAAGAAAATATAGGAATGTCATATAAAACCATTTGAAAAGTTATCAGAAAGAAAACACAGTTCACAGTAGAGCTCTTAATAGAAAAGAAACCCTTAGCTGAAGGCTAAATCGCTTTTTCCAGTAAAACTGATCATCTGACTCCTAGGATAAGTTTGCTTTCTGAGATATATGCAAAGTATAGAGTTTGGTGACAACTGATGTAGCATCCTCCTTTGGACAGAATTAAAAAATAGAGTAGACTGGTATCTGTACTGGGAAACTTTGCTGAAAGTGATTTAGTTTGGGCTATAAGGTAAAACAAAGTGATTTTTGTGCAACGTATGCTGTAATTTCACCAAGGAACTGCAAGTAACAGATCCAAACAGTGAAGTAACTACAGGCTCTGCTGTAATACAGAGGAAACTGTTTGTAGCAGGGTGAAATGAAAATAAATGGTAGTTGGTAGGAAAGATATGCAACTGTTTGAATGTGAATAAAAGAAGTTAGACGTGCAGGGCTGGAACCTGGCATTCATTAGGGTAATTTTCCTTTTCTCTAAAAGCACAAACATGTCCTCAAGCAGCAATAAATGGGAAGTCTTTGGATGATGGTATCCTGGTATTACTTCAGTGGAAGAAATGGCAGGGGAAAATCAACATTACAGAAGCACACCTAATTCTTTGTGGCTTCCAGCTGCAAGAACAGCCCCTTTTTGATCTTAAGTTGCCCAGAGTTATGCCAGTGATTGCAGTTCTCAATTCCATGCAATGGGAGCTCTTGTCAGCCCTCCTGTCTTACTGTAGCAGTCTGAATTGGAATGGGGGGGCAAGTATCTGGCAGTAGGAAAGCGAAGTATAGGAGATCCAGTTCCAGTGACTGTTGGTTCTCCCTTTTCAAAGGGCAGAGAGGGCTGGGAAAAAAGGGGCAACTTCCAGAGATCAGTAGGCAATTTTGGAGGAGTCCAGGTTTTCAAAACAGCTTGAGTGGACATCATGGTCCAGAGACAAAAGAAAAATGAAGCTATCTCGAAGCTGCAACCATTTTCTCTTCCCTTCCACTTGGGGAAAGTAGGGCTGCTAGGAATGGTGGTGCAGAGGGGCTCTGTTAGTTCAGAGCAACACTGAATTACAGTAGCTATCTACCTACCGTCTGAGCAACGCCAGCTATTGGGATCACAGTACTGTGACAATACTCAGTAGCTCTTCTGTTTGTTTTGGGGTTCTTTTTTTGTATGTGTGGTTGTAGCAAAAGGATTACACTTGATCTTGTAGAGCTGCTCTTCAACACCGCTGCTGGAGGGACATCTCTTTGCAGGTAACACCGGGAGTACAATACCTTCTCAAGGAAGTGTAATAAAATCACCTCACTACAACCGCTGACAAAGGCTATTTGCCTTACTGACTTCTGAGTACTGTATACTTATTTATATCTGTGAGCTTTCAAATTAAAGGGCTAGACTTATGCCTGTGTGCCTTTACAGGTACACTGCCTTGACTTACCCAAGCCCAAGATCTAGCAGAAAGTAAGCGCATTTGACAAAGCTCACAATCAGCTTTTGGAAGCAATGCACATTTAAGAATATTAGAACGGTCTCACCTGAAGGAAGGTTAAAACAAAGAGCATTCCAGTTCTGATCAGCATCATGCTTCTTTACAAGGCTACAGCAGAGGTGTTAGATCCTTCCTGGAAGGTACAGCCCTGTCCTCTGCAACAGCACAGAGCTGCTTTGCCTTGAGGGGTGAAAGTGGGAAATCAGTATCCTTATAATGAAAAGCACTGTGCTTGCTAAGCTAATGGGAGTCACACCTTTTTAAGGAGTGCAGCAGGCTTGTCTCTAAGGCCAATGCACGAGATGCAGAGTCCTCGCTGAAACTATTACTTCTTCGTGCCTCCTTTAGGATATACTTCCCTCAAAGGCTATTTCAATATCAGCCTTTACAATTCTTTTTGCATAAAACCAGGAGAAACTCATTCCAAAAGATCAAGTAGGCAGATTGCAATGCAACTTTATATTGTGCTTCACTCTCATGAGATGCTGGCTAGGTATTTAATTGTTACTTCTTGCTATTTTACACAATGGATTAGGTCATCCGGTCTTTTTAAATGTCTGCTTTTTTTTTTTTACCAGTCTCCCACTCATGTTTCTCTTTATATTTCTGCAGTGCAGTAGCATTATTGCTCTTTTAAGCCCTACTTTTTGAATAATTTTATTTTTAGATATTTTGTCTAATTTTATGGATTTTTGCATAATAATGTGGGAAGTTCTGTGAAGGTCCACTGTTTTGATAAGAAATTTTTGTTTTATTGCCAAGGCCTGATAAAGGGAAAAGTGACATTTTTAAAACAAAAACCTGGTAAATTAATAAGCTTCATAAATTACAAAATCTCTGAACATGAGCTGCTGAAATACAATAACTCTCTGACCTAAACCTATTAAGTGAATAAGTCTGCTGTACATAGTTTACACCAGTGATACACATTAAAAATAGCTTATGTAAAAAGAATGCAAGATCTCTTTGGTAGAAGCAGGACTTCTGTCCACTAAGGCTCATCCCAGAAACACTGGCTCCTCTAATATTTTGTACCTTTCATTTTTCTTAGTATATAATTTTCTAGAATTGTGCAATTATCAGTAATTTAACAATTTGGTTCCTCTTGGTTATGATATAGATGAATGGCTACTATAATGCCTGTGATGCTGTATCTCATGCCATATACATGTAATATCAGTGTACATATATGTATAGACTGTTATACTGTATGCTCTACCTTTCTGAAGTATTCCATTTACTTCATATAAGTTGCTTTGCCTATTTACTAAATCATGAATCAGCAACTCTGTGTAGATCCCCAAATACTTGAATAAGTCTGTTTTCTAACAATCACAAAGTCCTTTTAAATAAATCTGCTATTGTGTTCCTGTAAAACTACAATATTTTTAATCATCAGGAAATCCAGAAACCTCTATAACTGACATCTAGTTCTATTACTGTAAAATGGTCTTTCTACTGCTAATGCAAGTGTTGGTATCTGTGGCTTTGGGAGTCTCCTCTTCCTGGTAGCATAAGCGTTCTTTGTCTAGTTAAGCAAGCAAAATAGCTGACAGACAAACCTGAAAAATTTACTATTTGGAGGAAGAAGAATTATTTCTTTAAAGACTGACTAATGGCAGACCAAAGAGAACATAGATAAGAGAGAAGAGAAACAGCAATTTTTGAAATATCAGATAACTTACATATGGAATAAGGAAAATAAAGCATGGGGGATGAAAAAAGAGGAAAATAAATATTTTTTTTCTTAATTGGGATCTAGGGAACTTGAAGTCTTGAAGCGGGGGCCTTTGCAGTGCCCCACTCCTCTGACATTCAAGTTTGATAAATGGCAGCTTGATTGTTCAACATCCCAAATGTCTCCATTCTTTATAAAGAGGAAAGATACACATAAGTACATACCCTGATGGGAGAAGCATGAGTGGTTCCAAACCAAACCAAACCAAACTAAACCCCAAGCAGTTCTCTATAAAACTATGGTAGGAAATGCACTGATGCATATGGAGAGACCACCTGATTTCTTACTGACACTTTTATTTCTGTAACAGGTTTTTGTTTATTCTTCAGGGCAGAAAGGCTGCATTTTCTCTTGCCTTGAGCTAAATTCTCTAAAACTGCTAGGCAGGAAATATAATATCCAATATCCTACTATTTCTCACTTCATTATACTAATATAGTTTCACATACAATGAGGCAGAAGTAATGAAGAAAATACGCTGTAGCAATGAGTCTTTATGTGACTACTTTTCAAATATAGTCTTGTACAGCGCATTTTCAGATCCCTTGCATGTGATTCTCTTTCTATATCTATTCTAATACATTTAATTGTACATTTTCATTTGATAGGAAAGCTATTGGGAAAGAATCTGAAAAACACCACCAGACAATGGCCCTGATTCTCAGTGTCACAAGAGAGCTCTCAGGGCTGCATGAGTGGTGATTCAGGGGTGGAGCGCCTTTCAGGAAAAATCTTTGCCAATGCCAATGCCAGCAAAATCAGTAGCTTAGGCTGGGGAAAGTATGCATTAAAGAATGGCCTGAACTTACGTGAGGATTCATCTGAAGGATGAACTCTTGAGTAGAAGTGTTAAAAACAGTTCTGAAAGTACACTGAAATTACATTCACTTAGTGCATCGTTGCTGTAAAAGCAGTCTCAATACCAGCATCATTTGTGCCTCGTAACAGGCAGAGACCTAAGACTTTTACAACAGAAACCCCTTTGAGGACCGTATTGGCTAATGCTTCAGCAATTTCAACAAAGGATATTCAGTAGTGGTTATGAAGCCTTTTTCAAAGAAACATATAGGAAATGTTTACTCATTTCATATTGGCTGTATTACTCTTTGCAATATTTTGCTTATATGAATACTTGAAATCCTCCAACAGTTTAGGGCTTTTAAGAGCCAGGAAACACAGCTGTAAATGTGAAATCTACACACAGAAAAGGTGTTGATTGGCATCTCTAGAGGCTGATGACCTCCATTTATCTGTAAATTGATAGAGCATAGGCAGGCAGCTATGTTCGCTTCTGCAGAGCTGCCAGCATGACCCAGAGGAACCTCACATGAGGCTGACAGCACTGTTCATTCTCTGTGGCCAGTCAATCCGTAGTTATTTGAGACTTGCCAACCAGGATGCTAACCAGTATCACTCAGAATGGTAATTTCTGTGGTGCGAACACTTGGGTGATAGGAATTGGAGCAAAACCAGAAAACTCACTTCATCTAGGCCACTGACAGAGTTGTTACATCGTAGCTCCTTTTGGTCATTTCTAACTTGAACCGAATTAAAACTAAAGACTTACAAAGTTTCTAGTATTAATCTTGTAAACTACTTGTTAACTCAGTCCAGCTGGTCTCCCTAAGTATAGTTTTCTAAACTATGCTTCCAACTTGGTTGTCATTATTCATGAGGCTTTCTGGAAGTGCTGATCCTTGCATTTAACTTCATCATTCATTTTCTCCATTATATACCATCTGAAATTGCATCTGCTACTTGTAGATTGATAAACACAGGATACATCTCCTAAGGGCTCCTAAAGTTTCAAAATGGGATTGGTCGCTATTATTATTTAAGGAAAATGTATCATTAAAATACACACACACATACTGCAGACAAAGAAGTTACATATGAGGAAAACAATTTTTTTTGGTATGAAAAACTTATTCCAAATTTTCAAAACTCTAAGCAAGCTTACAAAACTTTTAAACATTCTGTTGCTTTTAAAACATAAAAGCTATTCTACCATTACAAGTAGTCATTGTGTCTGATTTCCATAAACTGGATTTAAACACATTTACATACTTCTTGTGTGGAAAACAGTATTATAATTGTGTGGATTAAGGATGATTTTTATGCAGCATAATGAAACAATTGCATGTTTTTAAGTTGTTTTTCCATTGAGTTAAAGAATTTACTCCCTCAGATTAATCTACCTTGTTTTATTTTCTGCATTGTTAACTCCTTTCTCCACGAACAGTTTGTCTGTGAAGCATTGTTATCCTTCCGCTTTCAACACTGTCAGGTCACAATACTGTAAAAACTAATGATGAAGTCACGTGTCCTGACAATTAAATATATGAAACAAAGGCACTTTAGGTTGCATTTGATGATTATTTGTCCCCACTGGATCTTTTCAGCACTATCCATAGGTAAACAAGTGTGTAGAAGAGAGTTCCAAGCACAGAGGTTGGTTGGTAAGTCACAAACCTGTGAATGGGATATTTCAGAATAATTGTACGTTTTGCATTATGTATATGCATGCTCTTCTGATTGGTTTAAAGCAGAAATTATATTTTCACTTGAAACTCTCTTTGTTACAGAATTTCATGTAGTAAAATGGTATAGTAAAACCTGATAGTAAATAACAGTAATAGTAAAACTATATAGTAACAGTAAAATAGTAGATAGTAGTAGTAGAAAAAAAAGTAATAGTAAAAAAACCTAGATAGTAATAGTAAAATAGTAAAACCAGATAGTAGTAGTAAAACTTGATCATAAGATGCAGTGAATGAATTAAAAACAGGGTAAATGGATGGCAGAGAACAAACCATAAAATGAAAATAAATGCGTAAGCATCTCAATGGCATCTAATTTTTAATATGTTATACAGTAGGAAAAATTGGCAGGTTTTACTTGACCGTGCTATGGTCAAAGCACCCAGAGAAAGTAACTTAGAATACCTCACTGATTTTCCAGGACGGGTAAATTGATATGCCTTTATTGGAGAATGTAACCTAGATTGCTATAGGACTAGTACAATAGAAGACTGGAATACTGTTTCCTTAAGACTTTATATCAGGATGTATTTCCCACTTGTGGAGAAAGTGGAAGGAGGAGAAAAATCTGTCAAGTGATGTATCAAAAGGAACAAAATAAAAAACAAAATAAATTCAATAATACTTCAGTAGAATCACATGCCTTTTGACTATCAGTGAATCTCACAAAAGGCTTTACAAAACTTTGAAATATAAAATGCTATCACATGTTAGCATTAGCCAGTTCAGCACAAGTCATGCGTGCATTTAAAATGAAAAATCTGTCCTCTCTGAAAGAAGAAACTTTGTCCTGTCCTCTCTGTACCACAAATAAATACATAAATAAATATTCATTAATTGCCATGCAGCAAGGAGGTCACAGAACAGACAGAACTATCCCTTTTGGTACAGAGGTGGCTTTCCCAGGCTCACGGCAAATGCATATGACAGTTTGGGAAATGTAAATAGGAGATACCATATTGGATCACATCAGCGGTCCAATGCCCTGTCTCTCCAGTAAGTGGCCAGGACCAGATGCTTCAGTGGAATTTGCAAGAAAACCCATAATGGACAATTATTGAATAATTTGCTCGTAGAGGAAGTTTCTTCCTAATCCCAGACAGTTAATGATTGGTTTATGCCCTGAAGCATGAGGGTTCATATATCTCCACCCCCAACCATTTTTATCCTATCTAAGGTATCCCTGGGCGCTCTCATTATCCAAATAAGTGCATAATCCTTTTTGAATCCTACTAAGCTCTTGGGCATAATGATAGCTTGTTGCAGTGAGTTCAACAGGCTAATTATGCATTGTGTAAAAAAGTATTTCTTTTTATCAGTTTTAAATTTGTTTCTTTTCAATTTAATGGATGTCACTTTGTTCTTACATTATGGGGAAGAGTAAATAGAAGCACCCAATTGACCTTCTCCATACCATTAATTATTTTATATCTTTCTATCATGTCCCCACTTATTAATTTCCTCTTGCAAGTGAACAGTTCTCATCTTTTAAATCTCTCTTAATATGGAAGTTTCTCCTTGTCTGTTCCTTTCTGTTGCCTAACTTTGGGCTTCTATTTCCACTCTGTATTTTAAGATGGTATGACCAGAAATGAATACTGTATTCAGGGAAAGTGTGCCAACAATGTGTATAATTGCACAATTACAATATTATCATTGTTTTCCATCCCATTCTTTATACATTCTCACATTTTATTTGCCTTTTTAACCTCCACTGCTCATTGATCAGATGTTTAATTGAGCCGCCCGCAGTGACCCCCAGGTCTTTTTCCCAAGTTGTTACAGTTAATTTAGAACCCAGCAATGTGCATGAGCAATTCAATCTGTTCCTTCCAATATGTATTTTCATATTTGTCAATGCTGAATTTGGCTGCCATTGTGCAGGCTTATTAGGTCTCATTGAACATCTTTGCAGTGTTCTGTAGTGCTGACTAACCTAAATAATTCTTTGCCACCTTGGAAGTTTACCACCCTCGTGAATGCTCTTTTCCAAATGAATGAATTTATTTGACAGTACCAAACATAGGACAGTGCTTCTGGCATGCTACATGTAGTCTGTGCCTGGATATAAGACTACTTTTGATTAAGTATCTGACTAAGACATAGAGGTTAGAGTAACTAGAATTTCCAAGAATAAAACATAAAAGCTAAACCCTACCTGAAGTTATATATTAAGTTAACTCTGGTTGCCTAATGAGCCCCCATTTGGACACACATCACATCCACAGTGAATTTCCACATAATATGCAGGGTTTTGTGCAGGCATAACCATATAATGGGATCTTATGAGCATTACAAAGGGACAGAAGTTCACTGCAGAGCTGCATGTGAGACTTTAAATTATATTCTGCATTTCAGACTGCAAACGCCAAAGTTGTAGGCTGTCTCTTACCAGTATATATTTTGCACTGGTTAATATATGCCCCTTCTCTGGTGCTTGATCAAGGCAGTGACAACCTGCAGGTTAGCAAGAGAAAGATTCTAGGTCTTAAGATTTTAAATTTCTCTTGTGCAACAGAGACTCAAAAAATTTGTCTCTGTATGCACCTTTTTTTCAGTATTAATTAATCTGAATAAATAAGAGCACATCTGATTTTTCACAGTGACCTGAACTGGACAAATTTAAAACATAAAGAAGTTTATACAAGTAAACCAGAGGCTTAAGTTCTCAATTACAAACTTGTACTGACATTTCAAGTGGAGTACCCAAAACACTTTTGGGGGCAGTTTTATTTGACATGTGTAAGAAGGTTCTTTGGAGAGCGGATTTTTTTGCACGTGTACTGTTTTTCCAGAGGAAATCAAGGTAATTGCAATAGTAAAGCTTGCATTTATTTGTGGCCTCTTGCTATCCACTCACCATCAGGTTTTTGTTTTGCAGCGTTTTCA
This sequence comes from Ibidorhyncha struthersii, assembly GCA_013398815.1. NCBI lineage: Eukaryota > Metazoa > Chordata > Aves > Charadriiformes > Charadriidae > Ibidorhyncha > Ibidorhyncha struthersii. Next base: position 749,727 of record VZSZ01001515.1, read on the forward strand.
CGCATCTCCAGCTTATTAACATTTTGATAGATGCCACACATGGCACAATAATACCTCTTCAAACATGATGTTGATTTGAGAGGTCATCATGTCATGCTGTTGTTAAGCTCTCATTTTCATGAGCACCACATTGATATAAAATCTTAGCATGCCTATATACTTTTAGTTGTGCTGATATGAGAGCTGAGGGAGACAGGGGGATTTAGCTCACAGCTTTATCCACTTTGGGATATTCTTGCTTCCTAGCATCTAGTTCTGTCTGGAATTTGAAGCTTTTTTGTACCGTCTGGAAGCTTATTTTTTTTACCCTCTGGAAGCTTATTGTTTTACCTTCTCCAGGAAATGCCTTTTGCTCCATTTCCCTGAAACATCTAGATGCTGGAAATGCTTGAGGTGAAGAGCAGGTAAACAGTAGTCTCTTTTGAGGATGGCACTACTCCCACTGTATACATCAGCCTACAGAGTGCAGGTATGCAGTAGGAGCTTTCTATTACTTTCACCAGCCCGTGGAACAGGTCATCATAAATCTTACCTCCCCATTCTACGGGAATACATTGTCTCCCCAGCACACCTGAACTACACTGACCCTGGAACAGACCAGCTCTCAAATGGTGGCCTTCTCTGCAGTTGCCAAACTAATGGACTGAGTACATATTGCTTCTGACATCCTTAACTGTGTTAGACAAAACCAGCCCAAATGACACAAAACAGAGGAAAGACCTGGAAATATGGCTTGTCCATACAGAACTTGAATCTCAGAAAATTTAAAGCAATGGACATGTAAGGCAAAAGAAAGCCTGGCTTAAAGAAAAATGCTCATAATTAATTTCAATTATTCTAATTAATTAGAAGGACCTTGAGAAATAATATTATTGTAGGTACAATTAAAAAAAATCACAGCAGGCTATAAAAACATCTGCGTACAATAAAATGTAAACTACACTCCACTGATGTTTACATTTAACAGGAAATGTATTTGCTCACCATAACAACATATAACTTCTTGATATGCTCCCAGTTCTAAATGGCAATTTTCATATGCACTACAAATTAGCTGTCCTGCTTCTTTGTAGTAAGTGATAGGGATCACTGCTGACAGTTCCCAAGAAAGCAGTATATTAAAAAAGGGTCAATTACTAATTACTTCCAAATATTTTATTAAATGCATTATGTAAACTAAACTTTGGACATTTCTTGTAATTGCAATACAGCTTTTATTTTGCAATGTGTATTTAAAATTGAAAACTTAACAAATCTCTTCAGCTGACATGAGATCTTTGATATCTGTATCCGTAAAAGTTTCTTGTGGGTAAATATACAGGATAAAGGAAAATATTTAACTGTTACAATTAACAGGCATGTGACAACAGCTCCATGCATTGCACTGAAGAGCTAAATTCTACAATAAAATATCCTTTCAGGTTCTTATATCAAATGCATTCTCAAATCAGTGTTAGGAATCTTCTAATAAGACAGTTGATCCTGGAAAGTAATGAGAAACACAGAAAACAGCATTCAAAGAAAGCAGTGCTTATAGGACTGAATCCTAAAACAGTTGAACAGCAGTACTAAGCAAATAAACTACTTTGCTTTTGTAGTTTAAAAGTACAAAAAAAGATTTAGCTATCTTCTGTATGATACAGTTTAAACTTGTAAGTCCAGAAATCAGTCAAAGAGCTCTTAATTGACTTCACTGGCAGTCAGAAACACATCCAAAAGGATGCTCTTCATGTATATTATCTATTCTTTATAGAAAAGTTAGATTAAGAACACTATAAAATTTAAGCAAAATTGATTAGAGTCTGCAGCCCCTTTGAATGCACTAGATATATACTAGACTAGATTTTCTTGGCCAAGAGACTAGCAGACTGCTGCAGGGAGGAACTGAAATCTTATCATAAAAATGCATTTGCTGTCTTTTTACTTTCAGCTAAAATTTCTCTTTTCAAAAATATTTACATAAGTTATTTTGCCTTTCTCTGCAGAAGTTTAAGTAATCTTTATAGTTAGATTTTGTTGCCCCAAATTATTGTTTGCTTGCTCATCTGTTCTGTAACAGTCATGTAAGTGACAAGAATGGTATTCAGTTTACCATATTCAAGAAATTGTTAAGTTATGGCATAGTTTTCTGTCACTTTCAACAGCAACACTGCTGCTATTCATAAAGCAGAGATTGTTTTTACTTGCAGAAATCTAGAAAAGACCAGCATTGGTCTAGTAATTACTATCATGAAATTTATATATAAGCAGTTAGGAGCCTATAGAAAGCAATGCTTTCCAGCTTGGAATGCAATACTGTCCTATTCAACTATTGACAGATTCTAACATAAAGCAATGATTCTCTACTCAAAAATCCTTTGCTTTGAAAGAACTATTCTTGTTAATACTACCATGAATAAGACCATAAAAAGAGCCTAATATTCTGATAAACTTCAGATGTGATGTAAATAATCATAATACATGATGAATTCTCTATTCAGAATACGTGCCTGTACACAACCTGCTGCCCAAGAGTACACAGGTGCTTTATTACAAAACACAGTTTAAAAGATTACAAATATAGAAGGTTAATGTAATTAAAATTAGCAATATGACCATAAATAAAACAAAATGGTATGCCAAGGCCTTACTTTAAAATGAATGTAACAGTCCTGTAGAGACACAGGATTGACATTCTGTAAAATGAATTCGCTACTTATCCACAGAACAGTTATAGTGCCAAAGGCTGTCTTAGCTAAAAGGCCTTTTAAACACAAGGCAAGAGATAATTTGTGGGAACATTAACTTATTGTATATCTCCCTCAACCAGCTTTTCCTCTCTTTTACCCTGGACTAACACCTACCTGGACAATTAAAACTTTTCATGACATGCTTTTACCATACAACAGCTATTCTCTTAAGTGGGGAAGCAGGGGAGACGCTATGTTTAAAAAAGAAATTCTTTCTTTCTTCAGGAAAGGGCCTTTACATTGTCAGTTCCTAAATCTCCTTTTCTGCCTTAATTTAAGGTAGTTTAAGTTTTAAAAAAATTACGTACCTAAGAAGTATAATCTGTTTGGGAAAATCACTTAAACTTTAGAACAAAGAAATTGCTGGGAATTAATGAAAAAAAAAAAGTCTTCATTTTCTGCATTACGGACCATACTAAGAGTGAACAGAAATTCTGTCTAAAATAGAGCTCTGAAGTAGGGCCTGCTCTGGATGTATATAGAGTCTGTGAAAGCCGTGCTGATGTCATTGGTAGAATGGGCGCCCAGAATAATATCCTGTTATTTATTTAGTTTTTACTTCTTGAATAAGTGTGTTTCATAATTTGGTGAACTAGCAAGATATTTGTGTGTCTGTATGCTTATGAAAACTCAGCAATATACTGTCCATTCAATATTAATTATTACAATTACAGCATCACATCATAAAACCGTCCTGGGAACCTTTTCAGGACACCAGATATTCTCACAGTCCTTGGTTGCCTGCTCACACCATCACTAGGAGTGGAGAGCCTGCTCAGGGACTGGAATTTCCAGTAAAGATTTTGCCTGGCTCTACTAGAATATGTTCTGGAGATTTCTGTCCTACAAAGAAACTCAGCAGTCTTGGAAAAGTTACAGCGAATATTTCTAATCTGCACCACCAACTTATTTCAATGCCCTGGATCACAATTAATGCTTCCAGTATTACTCCCTTCTATTCTCTTCCATCTTCTAGGTCTATATCTATCCCCCTTGAATAAAGCAGGGACAGAGAAGTCTTCTGCCCCCAAGGGCAAGGCAGATTAGCTGGCCATGATCATAGTGCATAGAACTTGACTCTGGGTCTCCTCTGAGCTCTGTGCGGTGTCCCCATGTCCACACAAAAGAATTATTCTTGTGTGTGTGTGTCTTTGTTCACCGAAACTGAAACATTATAACAATTTGTTGCCATACCACGGAGTATGACATCAGGGCATAGAAAATACTACAGGTTAAAAGGCTGCTGGGACAGCGCTGGAGGACTGTGAAGAATGGTGGGAGGCAAGCTTAGTGCAGTCCTGTCCACACAACCTTTTGGGAGTGGCTCCTTCCATGTGCTTCCCTCCAACCATGTCCAAGTATGGCCTTAGAACTTGCAGGGAGCAAGTTAAATATTGTGCAAGCAGTTAAGATTATGAAGAGCAGTCAAGCTTGCTTTCTGGCCCCAGATACTCGCCACACTGTGAAGATGAACCTGTAACTGGTCCTTCAAATGACTGCTTACATGTCTCTGGCTGTTGAGTAAAGTATTATTAAGGCATCAGGGCAAGGAAGTTCATATGGGTGGGTGCCACAACGCAGACATGAGGAGGTGCAATTTCTGTGATAGATTTATCATGCTGCAGCTCCCACTTGCATTCATATGCATGCATCCTTTTAGAAATGTGATACCAGATGCTGTTTCCTGGCAACAGGCCCAACACCCCCTTTCTCTTAGGTGTGAATTTTGACAACTCCAATTCACTGGAGCCCTAGTTATGTTATCTTTTCTAAATGCTTAGAGACTAAAAAGACCTCTTGCTCTTTCTGCTGTGGACTTAAGTGCCACTTGGGCCAATTTGCAGTGCTGTATTACTTCAAAAAGATCTTCTCATATGAGTAGCATGATTATTACCACTAAACAGGAAAGGATGGAAATGTTCTGAATCAAACATGAATAACACAAGTTATTTTTCGCTATGTTGTCAGTCAGAGCTGTTGTTATGCTTGGCATATGTCACAGCAATGTATAATAAATGCCCATGTCAGTCAAATGCATGTTATGTGTAGATCAGATGTCAATCTAATGTTTTGTATTAAAATCAGTGCCACAATACATGCACAACTTTATAAACATTGCTGGGGAGAATTTAATTTTGAAGTGCTACAGCTGCTTGCAGCCATCTTTTGCACAACACCTTAAGAGCTCAGAATTATTTGAAAAAAAAAATTTCAGAAAAGGGACAGTAAAATACGAACTTTACTTATCTGCTGTTGCTTACACACCATGGGGAGGTCATCTAAGCCACTTGCTTCTCCCCATGGCTTGTTTGCTGTTAAGAAAAATACAGAGAAGAATCTGAGTACCAAAGAAGGGAACTCCAGAGCAGGGGGTCCTGGGACTGGCACTGGCTGACACTGCAGCCCCGTGTGCGAGTTGTGTCATGCCTAGGTGAGTTCCGCACATATGAATGGGAAAGGTGGGGAGAGGGGCCAGCCCCAGCTGAGATCTGGGAGCTCAAGCAGCACTTCCAAACCTTGACAGACTTGTTGCCGAGGGAGAAGCTGAGAGGCTTTCAGGGCAGATGGTCAGTGGATGTGGACTTTGGGGTCATTATAAAGCTCGTCCCAATTTCAGTATGGATGTTTCCTGAGGAACCTTTCTCAGGAAAGCACAGCCTAGGTGTCATAGTTGCACATACTTTTGCTCACAGAGATGCTGTGGCCTGGCTAATACAATAGCAGTTTAGAGAGTAAAAGCTTTTTATAAGCATTAATTAATCTTTGCAGTAGGATCATTGTTATTAGCCCTATTGTATGTGTGGGTCACATTTGTGGTTGGTGCAGCCTCGTTCAGCTGTCTGACTCCCCTAGGATGGTTCCAGCTTATGGTAGTAGTGGTTTTGTCTAGAGGTATTTTAGCTAAAGTCACTAACAGACTGAGAATTGTTAGATATTGGGAATTCTGCTTCTGATTGTGCTTCTAAACCCCCAAAATATTTTCATTGGTGAATCACATGTTCAAATGAAGCAATCTTGCACAGAGACAAGCCTTGAATATAAAGGCTACTTTTTAGTCATTCTGAAAGTTCAATAAATTTACCATTTCATTTGCATTTGACTGATTGGGTTCAACTAATTATTGAATAAAAGGTATGTCCAATTTGACCCTTGATTTCATTGTGGCCTATTGCTTGGCAATAAATACTTATTTTTCCAGCGTGACATTCTGTTGTTAATCAAATGACAGCTTATTCAGGTCTTCCATTAAATTAGCAGATTTAAGCCAAAGAAACTGCTTTGTAAATTATAAACCAGCCAACCCAATGTAGTTGCATAAATGGGGAAAATGTTGTGTTTTGCTGGCTTTTAAACAGATGAGAAGCTGGAGATTTGCCTCCTGGTTTCACAAAGCAGCAGGCAAAATCAGTGACTCCAGTTCCAAACAGGATTCCAAACGGGGTTTAGGCACTGTTTTATCTTTTCTTGATTCTGAGACACCAGATGTTCATGAAGGAGAGAGCAGGAAGTCCCACTCTGTAACCCTGTTACCTAATTCAGGTTGTTACTGTTAGAGATCTTAGGGAAATCCATGCATCATCTTTCTATATTAGCAAGAGATACCATGCCAGAGAAAAAGATGCTGGAAATCTAAAAGGACAGGATGAGGAAGTGGGAAGGAGCATGCTCACAGGGGCCTGAAGCTATCTGCTTTCCAAACAAACAAAAACCCCCCAAAAAATCATCATGCAAGTGACTGGTTGGAGGCATGTAAGACAAGTTCACAGATGAGTGCCTCTGTAGGAGATGTAGCTTAATCCTTTAGAAGGGCAGTTGTATTGTACTCTAGAAGCATGCTGGACAGTGCAGACTCACAATCCCCAACAAAAAGGGAGTTAATGGCCTCAAACAGCCTCATGCCAGGGGTTGTGAATGACAGCACTCAGGCTTTTAAAAGGCAGAACATACAGTTAGAATCATAAAAGAATACACACGTTTGGCATTAAAAGGATGGCATAAATATTTCGAAATGGCTCCTGGGTTTTGGACAGAGAACATTGTAAAACAGTCTCTTTATCTTTACAAGAAAATATATGCTCATTGAAAAACTGCTGGATTGGGAAAAAGTGATTTCCTTGCAGTGTTAGAGCCCCAAAGCCTTGATAGCAATTTTTCATCATTTTGTTAATTTTCACTAATATGACAAGTATGCTACTAATATGATTGTTCTGTTTAAAAACTAATACCACTATTAATATGTTACAGTGATGAATTACTAACAATAATCTATCACGAAGGAACAACAGTGACATAATTAATGCAGTGTTACTATTGTGCAATAGCAATTTGTTAACTCGGTGCAAAGCACTCAAAGAAAACTTTATTTTTCATTTTTTTTTCCATAATTGCTTTTACCCACATTTACAGTGGAAAGATCTGCTCACAAAAAAGAAACTCAGCACCTGAGTCTTTTTCTGTTTGGTCCAGTAGATGCATGCTCTTAGACTGATAGATTTAATCTCAACCTTACTGTAGGATCTAGATGTTATCTTTTTAGGCAACAGACTTTTACTGCTGTTTTTTAAAATCTTTTTTCTACTCCCTTGTACAGCAGTGTAGCTTATTACATAGCTCTCACGTTGCAACCATTTTATGACTGGGGGATACATTGTCATATTGCATTGATTAAAATACTCCCAGTCTACACATCACTGTGCTTTTTTACACACACATTTCAAATGCAATCTCAGAGAAGGTAAAACTAATATAGAAAACAGCTCTGCAAAGGAACTAGTTATTTAAGCGTAAATACTTGACCCTCAGATGAGAAGAATGGAGGAAAATGTGCACATTCCCTTTATTTGAGCTTCTTTCTGTAGTTTTAAAAATCTGCAACATTCTTTCAAACTTTGTCTGCAATATAGCCTTTCACAGCGCCCATCTCCAGAGCAAGACACTACATGCACTAGACCATAAATATATTCAAGTATGATCTTATTTTTACAGGTCTTTCCACACTTTCTCCTATGATCCTTATGTCACAACCCATCCTTCTACTTGTATCCCCATTCAGACCAGGAAGCAGTCCCCTCGTTAAGATCTGCCAACCTTCTCTAAAGTGTGCAATAAGTATACTGCTGACTACACAGGGAGAGATGCAGTCAGTATTTACTGTCATGAATCTGCTGCATTTTGGACCCCTTGCTCCCAAGACAGGGGCTGCCATTTATTCCATTTTTCGACAGTACTACAGGGTCCTCTATGCTTGTGCTCATTACATGGTAGTGTGAGACAATAGCTAATTATAAAATAAATCATTAACAGCTCTGTAAAGCAAGAGGAAATACTTTAATGCTGGTCTGGTATGATTTTCCATAACGTTCCACAGCTGTGAATTACTGTCTGAGAAGCAAGAGGCTGGAAAATGATGGCCAAGCTGACTGGTGACATGCTGTGTCTAACCAGCAGTTACTGAAAAGCTGTAGGATCTATCATAGGATCCACTTTATCACATATGCTGCAATAAAAAATATTATCTTAGTTACATTTGTTTAATATTACCAGTGGTTCTGCCATGTTCTACTGTGCTGGGTGCTGTAATAAAAAAGTTGAATCATAAAAATTCTGAAGGAAACAAAAGTTTTGACTTGGTAGAAACATTTCTCGAGCAATTACTCAGCTGGACTTAAACAATGGAATTCACATTAGATGAAGTACTGCATTTGTTTTTTAAATTGATGAATAGAGAAAGGAAATTTAAGCTATCCAACATAATCTAGTCTAATAAAAATGCGCTTGTCATTCTCTCTTCTTTGTAGCTGTGGAGGCCAACACAGCACTGCCGGAATATTCACAAAAATTAACAACAGAAAATAAACAAATTTGTGCAAAACTTTTTTTTTTTCAAAGCATAACAAAGACTTTTGCCCTCTTTAAGATCACATGAAAATTGGTTTCACTGTTCAGTGAGCCATATCTAAGAATGCAATAAAAATACCCTTGTGCATCCACAATGCCTAATTTTCACAAAGCTTTATGCTGAAATAATTCATTTTTAAAGGTTTGTAAAGCAACACCTTTCTAAAGTCATGTCTCAAATGCTCTGGCATGTCCCTTTGAAAAGCTAGTGGAATGAAGACAAGATCTGAAATCAGTACAGCATGATGCCACCATTTGGAAACACAACAAAATTATTTCTATCTTCACTCTCATTTGAAAGAAAAAAAAAGCCTAAGAGCGGAGTATAGATTAAATATAGTAATTCAAATCTGGCTGAGAAGCTGCGAACTTTTTTGCCAAGTTCTAGCCTGAGATGAATTTAAATGGCCACAAGTATAAATTCCACAAAGGGGAGATTGCAATGAAATCCTGGCACAGAAATAAAAATAGAACCATAAGCAAATAGCATAACCTTTAAAAGGGAAGAGGAGAAAGCAGAAACTAGGAAATACTCTCAAACTTCTGTTTAAAAGAACAAGAAAAAAGTAGGACAGCAGGGTTGGGGTCACTGTGAGAAACTAAGTGATGGTGTTTGGTTTTGTATATGAAATACAGGAGTGAGGTCATACTGTAAGGGATGGCCTGAGAGCTGCCAAGCTATTCAGAGCAACTCCAAGGCCCGCACGGCAATTTGTCTGCTCTGATAGACTAATGGCCATCACCCAACCAACTTCCCAGTATTTTGTTGTAAAATAGTTTACAAATAACGGTGCAGTTCTGAAATGGTAACTTGTAGCACAACCCTGTATTCTTATTGACTGAACAAGTCCACGCCAGTGCAATATATGTGTATACTCCTTTCTTGTTATTTTTGTCTGTGCTCACTGTACATAAAGGGAGATCCTTATCCCAAGAACTAACAATGGCTTTACGAGGGATTAGTGGGACTTAGTGGAGTTTTGGGGGTCCAAACTGGTGATCCCTTTGCAGAATGAGGCCTTCTGCCAAAGGCAGACACAATAGTTAAGGTACAATAATGCACAAGTCTTCGGTTTGTTTTCAAAGCAGAGGCGGTTGGCTATAGGAATGGTGATCATTATCATACTAACAGTCTCAGGGGAAAATGTATTGGGAACCTGTTTGATGATTGGCATGCTATCACTAAGTGTTTTTACTTGCACTGTATAACAGTGTAAGTAAATCACCTTATTTTTCTATACAATGATTTTTTAAATTGTCTTTGTGGTATTGCTCTTTCTACACATCAGCAGCAAAGATAAGTCTTGAAATGCTGTATGTTCTGTAGCATTTGAAGACCTCCTAGAAATTAATAACGGTTAAGCAAGTAGTTAGGAGAGAGAGGGAGACAGTGCTCTTCCTTCATACAAAAAGTAACAAAATACGAGCTATGGAGAATTTCTAGAGTCTTCGACACAATTCCCGAGTGACGTGGTGCCTAAAACTCCTTGAATGCCCTGTGGAAGACGTGGGGCACCAGGTCATTCCTGGATGGCTGATATGCTCAGCACGAGAACTCAGCCTCCTGCATCCTCCCAGGGCACTTCCACCAGAGTCCTGGGAAGTTGTGATCTGATGGGATCAGGTCTATGAAAAGGGATTTGTGGACACTGAGGTGCATTGAAGTCTTTTTCACGTTTTACTGACATGGGAAGTATTCTAATATTTCTAAATGGAGAATCTTGCTTTCAAGGTAGGAATGCAAATGAAACATTTTTTTAGTCATGGTAACACTTCCTGTAAATTTCCTGTAACAAATGGTAACTGTATTTCCTGGCGGGGAAATCCCGCATCATAATAATAATAGAGAATAGTAACAAGCTTGCTTTCATGTCCAGCTTGAATTTTCAGGAAATGTAGTGAGAAAACTTAAATCTGGAAGTTTCCATGTGTCTCCCCCACAGCACGCTGCTACCTTCCTGCTGGAGCGGGTGATGCGTTTGCAAAACCCTACCTTTTCCCGGAGGGCGCCGGGGGAGCGCGGTGCT